>JAQQZZ010142916.1:0-13023 GCA_030265115.1 Mopalia vespertina | reverse complement strand
CACCAAAAACAAATTTCCAGCAGCAGAATAAATAAAACAAGACAACACACCATATTTATTAAGACCTATATTCGAGGGTGACAAAACGCAAGTCAATAATGGTGGTCTTACGCCATCTAGCCGTGGTCGAAGTTAACGCGAGACTAGTCTGGTTCACGCGAGACTATGGTTTGTTAGAGTGGGTAAATGTACGAACTTAAGTTAAAGTACGAGTTCGTTTATCACAAGCAACTATTTTCTTCCAATCAAATCTTCGGAAATTCTACAGTGTGACACACACATCAACATTCAACATGGCGTCTAGGTACCGTAAACAAATGCTCAGGTGCGCGATATATTGACATCTAATGCTTTAAATGGTTGAAATAATTGTGGTGGCTTCTCTTAACGTATGCAATTTGATTTTAAGAGTATGACCACAAAAATTAAACCGCAACTATGTGATTCAGTTGGAACCTCAGTTGGTCAGACTGTGGGTCTTTTTCCAGTGATGAGAAATCGCCCACCTCTGCCGTCGTTACGGAGTGGAGCGACTCGACTTACATCGGTACAGCCGTCCTCATCATCTCGAACAGGGTCTGTCAGATCAACTTCACAATCGTCTCAAGCCAGGTAAATTTCCTGTCCATTTGTTCTAAGATTATTTTGTATTCCAATGAATAACAGCAGAACGCGAAGTTTAAAACTATCGCCTGAGCCCCTCTGACATGGAAAATGTTAGTGCCAAACAGTGACTCTAATTTCTAAAATAATATTTGTTATAATTTTATGATTGTTGATATTGGTTGGAAAAAGCCCCTAGGAAAAAGCTGGATAATATTGATTCTATCTAAATACTTAAAAACGTTATACATACTCACGTCACTGCATGGTGATGGTGATGTATTTTTGGTGTGAAGACATTTGCTGAGCCATGGCTGAGTGGCTTATATGTTGGACTGCTGATCCTTTAATCTACTGCACAGGTCCAAGTTGACCTCAGGTACATGCAGTATGTGGCCGCTGCTGTGGATTATTGGTTAGCGTGTGTATACACTTAATACCAGAAGTCTATCAAACAGAAGTATGAAACCAGCCATTACTCAGTCTCAACAGCATTGTGACTTTCAGTACTGATTAGACTTTCATAGTGCCATATGACTCATTGCACATGAAATTGGAGATTACGTTCGTTTCCCGCAGTTTGAATGTCAGAGTCCACTGACACCATATGGGTAAAATATAACCTTTGAAAAGCAGTAGAAATAGCTTTAGCATGAATTACCCATGATTCCACATCCAATTCAAGTCCTTTGAGGTTTCTCAATGTCTCCCTAGGGGGGAGCTTTTTCAACAATCTGCGCTGGTCTGGTCACAATGCTGTTGAGACTGGGTAATAGCTGGTTTCATACGTCTGCTTGATAGACTTCTGCTAATACTAATCCTACTTTGATGTACCATTCACATGATCGAGTCCTCCTGTCAACTCTCCGGTATATGAGTGAGTCACATGATGCGACTCTGGCAATTGCAGGTTTTTTTTTTTAAACTGTTTCCTCCATTATTAGGCAAGGAGCAGTGAAATACCCTTGAGTACGACATTAAACCCCCAATCTAACAAACAAACAAACAGGTACATGTACATGTAGTGGTTGCACATGAGGTCACTCCAGATGTGACTTGGGTGGTTTACAAGTTTCCTTTATAGGTCGAGTAAGAAGTCGACAAACAACTGTCATGAATAATATTTGTGTCTTTTAGAAAGTGAAGATTAACAGTATTTTCGTTATTTTCATATTAGGGGTGAAGAGGGTGTGAGTACATGTTTCACGCTGCTAAGTTTTACCAGAACTGTGGATGTCTGCCACTCTCAATATAAATGTCATTGGTTTTATGTTAAACACTCACTGAACATTTAAGACCAGACAAAAATCTGGCAGTTGCCTTAGTAGTAATAATATTAGGGATATACATGTAAATGTAAACCCAGAGATGGTAAAGCTCTGTGTTAAAATAGCGCAAATCTACCAAGAAAAACTGTACTCTTATAATTTTATTAATATATTTCCATATCTATAGGACTATTTTGTAAAAATTCCCCAAAGGTGACCAATTTAATCCAGAGTTTAAATGGAAGGCATTACATCATGTTTTTTTTTTCACTGGAGATTAAATAAGTTTTAAAGCTCACACACTTGAATGTCATATCAGTTGTTGTCAGATGTATCTAACCATGCCCACTGAGGTTTGTAACTTTTATATTTCTAAGAATTAATCACACGGGCACAGGGATGTCAATTACAACAGATGAATCATCTCTTGTTCTATATAAACTCCAAGATCAATCTTTAGTTGTTATGGCTAACCATTACGCCTACAGACATTTCAAGAGAAGGTAATGACCATGTAAATGGTATAGAAAATATGTGAAAAATATGCAAATACAATGCTCGGCATAGGTTTAGAATATAGATCAAATCAAAACGAGTATCCAAGTTTGATTTTAATTGTGTTATTAATTTTATTTATATTAGCCTTGCCAACAGTTTCATTTTCAACTCTTCTCTTGAACAATTCCTGACTAAAATAGGACCTGGGGATTACATACTTTGTAGTACTGATGTAGTTTTATTTTGGTTTTTCATGTATTCTTTTATATTTTCTATGGGCTGCAATTTACATTTGGGAAGAAAAATAAAGGTGAATCTCAAGTTATTTGAACTCTTTAAATGTCACATTATGTTTGCTATTTTAAAGGCACTGTTAAATTTTTCTAAAAATCTATGTCTTGTAGTTATTGAAACTGAAAACCTGTTACAGTGATGGTCAGGATAGAACAGATACAGCCAGGAGGAAAAGTTCTCCAGGAGTGACAAGACCGAGAAAACAGAAAAGAACTCCCAGTATTGAGAGAGATGAAGGACAAGATGTTCAGTTTATTGATGTACCGAGGAATGAAAACTCTGTATCCGGTTTCTCAGAGGAAACTCGTGCTGCAACCAATATTGATTCAGAAGACCTGGTTAGTACTTTATAAAGGAGATGCTGAAGTTTTTATTTCTATTTATCAGTATTTGGGACTACATGTTACTGTAGTTCAATACACATTTTTGAACCCCTCTAAGACATCTTCATATCCACAATTCAAACATAATGACAGATATCAGGAAAAAAAAAAAATTATAAAATAACTCAACATTTGCATACTTAAAATTTAATGTGTTTTAATACAAACTATCAAACTTATGTGTAAGTAAGCTATAATTTAATTAATGAAGGCAAAAATGTATAAAGATGAAAAGAAATAGGATATATGTAATTCATCTTTGCATTAGAAAGGAATCACTCACATAATAATTAACTCATTTCTGTTTTAATATTGATAATTAATGAGAATAACTGACACACATCACTGACTGAGATGAAGAAATCAAGAAGAGGGTGTCTCAAATGATCAAATCATCATTTTTACAGAAACCGGGTGTCTCATTTTACTGTTCCCCTATCTTTCCCATGTTAAATTTGGCTGAAACTGGGTGTCTCAAATGGCTTCTTGTGTGTTTCAAAGACACCGAGACACCCCTCTGGCTAATACTATGTGACTGAGTACCCTGCAATTTTGGTATATATCACAATTGTAAATTAATTACGCATGACTTTTGCATCATTGTCATGGCCCAATGGGTGTGTCCTTGCTATGTACATGTATGCTGTGAGTTTACATCAAAACCCCCCTTAAACATGTGAAATATAACTCATGGTCAATAATAGACTGAAGACTTATAATAGAGTGATATGTTTGTATACAGCTGATTGTAGCCGTTTTGTAAGTTTAATAATAAAAATGATACTTACATGTAGAATAATGATAAACATGTAGGACAATAAAGCCTGTTTTCATGAGGGTCGAAGAATATCGTGACAGATGATAACTTTAAAACATTATCAGCAGTTTTAAAACAAAATAAATAAATATAAGGAAATAAAGTACTAAAATATATATATACATGTATACATTTTTTAAAGTACTTAAATTTTGCTAATATTGTACACTATTACTATTATAAGTAGAATTGTTTACATTTGTTTGTTTTCTTAGAAAGACCCTTTAAAAAATTATGTGTAAAGTGGATGTGAAACACTGGTTAGACAGAGGCCATTCAATGGGAGCCTATGTATACCAAAAATATCACTTGAGTCTATTAATTGAAAATAATCATAAGCTGGAGGCGACTTATTTTCCATATTAATAGACGAGAGAACATTTGTTGTAATACATGTACCCTGGCTTGCCTTTATCAAACTGCATAGTGTTTCACTTCAATGTGACTTCATCTCAGTGCTTTGTACATGAATCATTTTAACCAGATATGCTAATTAACAATTAACAGAAGTATTATAGCATGATCATTTTAAATATTTGGATGTTAATTTCCATGCAGATGAGATTGTTAAATTTTGCACAAACCTCTAGTCAATGATAATAAATTTATTCTTAAAGTATATTGTGCATCTGTATTCAATTATTGTATAAGCCTATGTGGTTACTGTTGATTTCTCTTAGTCAATTTATTAAAGTCTTTTTGTCACTACTTTTTTTAGTTGTTACAAAGCCAAGAAACCAACTACAACAAAGTGTATGAGGTCAACTTACATGCATCTGATATAGGACAAATTAACAACTTAGAAAAAGTAAGTATAGTAAATAATTATTTCTTAATTACAGGTATGTTGGTTACCTTTTATTAAGTGGTAATTAAACATTGGAACTAAAGACAACCTTGTGAATGACATACAAACCAATGTACCACACAAGTTTGAGTCAGTACATTGTTAATATGAGCATCTCTGAGTCAGTGTTGCAGGCATTGGGGAAAGAGTTTCATGTTGCCCTGGTGCCCATGGTGGTAAGTGCTTAATCTGTGGTGTCTTTGTATTGTGTGTTGTGATTGTTTTATCTTGTGATTGTTTTATCTTGTGATTGTTTTATTTTGTGACTGTTGGCAAGTGTGGATTCCATCACCCAATTAGCTGGCGTGTCGTCATGTATAAAGGGAAATAACCTTGTCATTAAACCCCGATCAAACAAACAAACAAATTGTGTAACTGTTTCTGGTAGACTACAAGCAGCCTTTACCTGGGAGAAATCGCTGGTTATTATTAGGGGTGTAACCATACACTGATACATCGTTGTATCGCAATATTTTCCCCAATGATATGATACAATGTTATATAGTGAAGTATTAAGTATTAAGCATTGAATATCCCTGAATAAAACTTTACTTCTAAATATGACATTTATTTTAAAGCTTCTATTCTTCAGAACATACATGTAGAAATCTGTATACTTATGATGGTTTTCATCTCATTCTGTTTGGTGGGACATGTGCATTGTATACTATGTGTTGGCTTTTTTTGTAGTTCAAGAAGTTGAGATCACTGGATTTGTCTTGTAACCGAATCGAAAAAATACAGAATTTGGAAAATCTTCAGGTTATTATCAGGTTATTTTCTTTCAATCCAGTGTATGTGAGGAATGGTGATCAGTTATGGAATCAATTGACGTCTATTTTTATTTAAACAGTCATAATTTAAATAAAATACACTTCATCAGGACTTTTAATTTCAAGCATATAAATTAATCCACATTCAGGTATGTTTATGTTACTGCATGAAATGTCAACAATAATTTGTGTTAGCTGATGAATCAGTTATGATAATTTGTGTTAGCTGCTGAATCAGTTATGATAATTTGTGTTTGCGGCTGAATCAGTTATGATAATTTGTGTTAGCTGCTGAATCAGTTATGATAATTTGTGTTAGCTGCTGAATCAGTTATGATAATTTTGATATTGTGCTTGTCTCCTATATATTGTATATGGCTGCCATGTTGCCCTTTTTTTTGTTGTGCAAATGAATTGCATACATTTTTTATTTCCCTCCTTTTTTGTGCAGGAATTGCGGGAGTTGAAACTTTTTGACAACAAAATAAAAACAGTTGAAAAGCTGGATAGGTAAGATATATATTTATTTTTTTAACAGTCAAAGACAGACTTTCTTCATTTATGTGCTTTAATCTAAATAAAGACGTTTAACATTTAAGCACATTTATCTCTTTTGTGTCTTTAATTAAACACTACTTTGATGAACGTGGCCATTGGTTGCACCTGATCATTTGAACTCATTGTATTAAACATGTGTATAGTCCTCATCCAATTGACATATGATGTTATTTAACATTAACAATTCTGTGCTCAGCTGCTTTACATAGGTTTTATTTGTGTGTTTTAATTTAGGTTAAAAGAATTGAGCAGCCTACAGCTTCAACATAATAAGATTAAATGCATTGGTAAGAATATGTTTGTATTCCACTTGTGCTTATCGAACAAACAAAGGTATTTGCCTCACTTCTACAGATAGTGGGGGTGATTGACGGGCACTCTGATCTAAGGGCCAACAAGAAACAGATTATATTTGTTGACACTACATGTAACTGAATTTGGAATTAATATTGAAATTTGTTCTTTCTCACAATGTTTTGCGTCTTTTGTTTTGTCTTTTATCAAGTCCTGACTTTTCTATGTTTGTTACCAGGGACATCAGTTAACTTATTGGGCTGAGACTCGTAAAAAAAAAAACCCTAATCAATCCAACAATTAAGAAAATATTTGTTTCGAATCCATCCAGTTCAAACATGAAATGTCTCATCTTTTCCATATCATGCTGCGACCATCTTCAATATCTTTTTGAATGTTAAAACATGTATAATATAGAGATGTTTGCGTTGAAATAGGTAAAGGGTTAAGTTACCTGAAGAAGTTGAAGCTATTACGACTGGACAGTAATCAGATACTGAAATTAGAACCGGGAGAGATGGCCGGATGTTCTCAAATTACTTCTCTCGATATCAGCTGTAATATGTTAGAAAATTTGTCTGTAAGTAACTGGATTAGTTTAACATGTATTGCTAAAAAGTAATCATGGGTGGTTGGGAGGGAGCTTCCTGTTGCCCTGGTGCTGTCATGGCTAAGGGTCAACATGAAGCCGATCTGTTTATGATGTCTTTGTATTACATGTACTGTATTTGTTCTGTCTTGTCTTTGTTTGTTGCCAGTGGCATCAAGGGTGGATTTCTTCACCCATTGGGCTGACACGCCAACATGTGAGTTAAAATACCTTAAGTCTGCGTAGAATCCCAATCAAACAAACTAAACAATTATCACACTGGCACAGGGAGGGAGATTAATCAAAAATAATGAATCTTCTCATGTTCTACATGCCATGGCTTAGTGGCAGCATGTGCGCTTAGTAATCCTACTTCGATTTACCGATCATTGGATAAAGTCAGTCTGTCAACCATCAGGTATAGGAGTGAGTCACACGATGTGGCTCCTGCAATCCCAGGGATGGTTTTTACGAGTTTTCCTCATGGTTTTCCCCTGTAATTAGGCAAGGAGCAGTTTAAAGTGGACAGTCTGTCATATAAGTGAAAAACCCTTGAGCATGCATAAACCCTAATGAAACAAACAAACTCATGTTCTAGATAAACTCCCAGGGCCGCTATATAGTTAACCTAAGTATTTATATGCTTCTGTTTATATAAATTTTTCATAAAAATTGTGCAGAATGGTCACAATAAAGAAAGGATAATTTTGAAGATTAAACGCAAATTTCAAAATTCTCTGGATCTGGCTTACAGATAAATAATCTCATAACCATGATAACCTACATGTACACAATGATACGAACATGATTCAAGTTTAATGACAGGCTGGTTCATGTTTTGTATGAAAAAAAATACAATATTATTATTAAACCATAAGTACATTATTTTGTTAGCAATTAGAATTATTGAAATAATAATTTGTTTAGTACAGAATATTTGCCACTTGGTTGTAGTAATATTTGGTTTGTAAAAATTATATAATGATCTCACACAAGCACTGTCATAATTTTGAGTCTGTATTGTGTTGATGTAGGCTTTGAACAGTTTGCCAAATTTAGAGGAGTTAAGTGCCACAGATAACCGCCTTAAAGCTGTGACTGACTTGGGTCGATGTCGCAAACTCAAAGATGTGGATTTATCCTACAACAGACTGACAGATTTGAGTGGCTTGAAGAACCTTCCAAACTTACAGGTATTCGCCAACATATGTATAGGCAATTTTCTAGTCAGAGACCCGAGTTCAAATCCCAGTGGAGGCAAAGCAACATTTTCTTGCTGTTTTCGGCTACATTAAAATTTATCCAATTTTCTAACCGGAGACCGAGTTAAAATCCTGGGGTGCAAACAAAATTTTCTTTCTGTACAATTCAAATATATACACCCAATTTTTTGGTTTAGAATAGTATCCTTATTTGATTACAAAAAATATTGATTATATGTTGTAGGCTTCAGGCTTGTACGTTTTTTAAATGAAAATATTGAGTCAAAATGGATTTGCTCTCTGTTTTATGAGTTAACTATGTTACAATACTTTATCAATCAATCATAGCTCCATTGATTTGATACAGTATCATTTGAAGTGATAGGCGGCTATTATATAACGGTGTAAAAGCCTCTTTAGCATGTGACCTTGTAATAACGATTTTGTCTCTTATTTTTTGTAGAACTTAAATGTTTCACACAATCAGTTGACATCTTTGAAACAGATTGGAAAGCTAAAGTAGGTATTACATTGTATAATGTATATGTTCTTTACCATGCAAATTGTTATTACTTTCTCTTGAGATAAGAGTTTTCATTTTGATCTGTTCTGGGTAAATTGTTTAACAAAGTACATCCTGATTTATGGATGAATGAATGAGGACAAATTTCAATTAAGAAAAGCTTAAATGAATATAAATAAAAGCAAGAGACAAAAAAACTGCGATCTATAACCCGTTTAAATGTCAGTTTAAAATCGTCCAAACAACACTCTTCAGCAAATGTTCTTACACTTAATATCTTGACGTTAGCTATTGCTCAAAACAATTAAATTAATGTTATTTTAATCATGATAATTGATAATAATAAATTTGCTTTTCCCTGTAGCCCTCAATAAATACATATTCTATACATACAATTCATATACCGGATATATAAACATATACATATTATTTTAACATTAAAATATGAAGACAATCAAAGTGATTTAGAGAATAAATAATAAAATGATCAATGAAAGTCTTTATAAATTAGAGATAATTCATTTATTTTAATTGATTGACCTCCCTGTGCTAGTGTGATAACCTTTCAGCCTATAAACTAGATATGTAGATTATCAAATGTATTAATTAACAATAATTTCTTACTGGCAATTTAAAGTTATGAAAAAAGTTATATATTATGTTGATTAAAAAAGTAATGTACATAAAGATTTTTAAAAACTTGTATTGATGAGGCATTCTAAAAGCTTAATGGTAAATTGTGCCAGTTTTTATAGAGTGATCCATCAAATTTTTTTTAGATTTTTAGCTTAACACGTTTCTATTCTTTATGAGGCACAGATTTCACAGAAGTGTTAGAATGTCACTTTTATAAGGATTGCCTATACTTGCTGACAGGTGGGTGATTGGAACCAGCTCACTCTGCGCTAGTGGTTTCGTTTAGCTATTCATTTGATTCTCTGCCATTTGTCAAGTCTGAGATGAGTATGTAGAGGGATTAGAAATGCTGCTACCGTTCGAATCAGCGCACTGTGAATGTGTTACCTGGCTAGCTTTTTCCAAATGACACATAGGGCGTGTTGGTCAAACATATGAAGTCTGCTCAGTAGGCCAAGCTAACCCTAACTGGCACTCCCTAAACTGCACATGTCAAACAAACATACTTTCACTATAAAGGATACATCATATTATTAGACACAATTAGTCAGACAAATTGACACGTGTTTTAACAAGTCTTAACAAAGTTTCACAGGGAATCCTGTAAATGGCATGAAGACAATTATGTATTAATATTCCACATGTTTCGCAAAGTTATTTCACAGAACATTTACAGGTGAACATATATCTGGTGTAAAATGGGCAGAGGCTTTATTAATAGTGTTATTTGTTATTTCCAGATGTCTCCAGGAGCTGTATATATCCAATAACCAATTACAGAGTGTATCAGTCTTCTCCGAACAATTCCCAAACCTAGAAATTCTAAATGTCTCCGAAAATCAAGTGAAAAATTTGACTGATGTGGTAAGAAGTACTATAGTTTTACTTTTGTTGTTATCATACCTGCAAGTGGTCATTCTATCATGAATTCAGTAAATTATTTCGTGTATCTACACATAGTTCCTGTTGGTAGTCTTATATTAAATGACTCAATATAACACTATTCTGTTACTTCAGGTGTGTTCGCTGTACAAATTTTTCTTTCCATATAATAATGAGAAAATTAACCATTTTGAAAAATTGAATCTGTGTGATGGAAGTTCAAATGATTGCTGACAGACTGGTTTAATTCAGGTTATATTTGGTTTATACTTTAACGAGTCATAACGACCTACATGTATTCTACAGGTAAATTACATATAAAGGATTATATAAATGTCTAATTTCAGTTAGAATTGAAACGTCTGGCTGCTCTAGCAGAGTTGTATGTGTTGGGAAATCCGTTTGTGGAACAGGACACAACATCTACCATCCACAGAGAGTTACCGACACTGGAACTTCTTGATGGGGTAAGATGTACCCAGATTGAGGGACTTACAGGCCCGGGGTTGTGTGCTTCATAACTTTTTTGGCTATCTGGCTATAGCAATTTTTTTTTCAAGCATAACTGTCTATCAATCAATCAATGAATTGCTTTAGATTTGTCAGCAAGATATTCCAGAATAAAATATTTCCACTCCAGGTATGAAATTCTGATACCAGTGTTAATTTTTTGAATTTACATAACTTCATAACTTAAAACTTGTCAACACTGGGTGTTTTTTTTAATAAGGTTTTAGTTTAAAGTCAGACCAAAGCTAACAAAATTGTGAGAAAAAGATTATCTTAGTGTATTAAAAACAGTAAAAATCTATCATGTATATAATAAAACTCACTTGCCTCCAATATGTGATTTTGCTGAATTTTCACACTCAACTGATGTGTGTCCAAATAGGCCTAAACATCCTCTCATTGAATAATTTCTATTTCTCAAGCATAACGATTTCCAAGCCATTATATTTATAGGTAACTGTGATCTGTTGTCATGAAAATAACCTGTACACTTTAAAAAACACAGTTAGGAGTGATTGTTGGGTTCAGTATTATGACTGTTTTCTCCTTGTACCTGTAGGTTATTTGTTGTTGTTGCTGTTGTAGATCACCTTGAAGAAACCTACTGGTAAATCTGCTGTTCCCCTTATGAGACCAATGTCTGCATCAGCAGGTAGGCCACTTGTTGGTTACTTATTAATTGAAACTAAGTACTGAATGCTATTGATCCAAATTAAAGGGAAAGACAACTGTTTTTCGACCTAAACTTATTATTTTTATTGCATATTTTCAAAGACAACCATCTGTATTGCACTTGCAAATGAATAATAATAATAGCCGTTAATTAGTTAATTCAAAAAGTGGAACTAAAGTCATTGTTCGAAAACACGGTAGTTATATCAAATTATCGTGGCTGCCCCCTATTGCCTGCACTGGTGGATGCTTTCATATAAAGCCGAAAGTGAGGGATCCGTCCTTAAGCGAAAGAACAACAACAAACAACCTCCACTATTATAGGTCTAACAATTCATTAACTTTTCTATCTGTTGATCAGACACAATTCTTTGATATTATGTCGCTCTATGTGGTCCATTAGGAATACACAATCTAAAGTTGAGCTCCATATCTCATCACGGCTGATGATTCCAAGTTTCCTCGGACTTTCCCGAAGAGCGGATTAAGACTTCACACCTGCACAGCTAATCTCTCGACTCCAGCTGTGTTGGAATCGATCATAGGGAACTCTGATGTGGGTCAGTTGTGCCTCCTTCTCTTTATAGCTCCATGGTTAGGGTTAACACTGAAGCTTACCCTAACATGTGCTAACCCTAAGCTTAACACTTAACCTGATCTAAATTACCTAACCCTAGATCACATTCATTTGTCAAAATGCTTACAGGTTTATCTCCCTTAGTAAAGCATCTCCCTTGAACATGTTGATTGTATTAGGCCATACTGTGACCATATGATTGCCTACTCCCAGAATCCTCGCCTCGCGAACAATCACTGGCCAATGCGTGGCCATTTTAACCAGGATTTAGGGGATAATTAGTCCGCGTATGGATTTGCATAGGTTTTCGACAATTAACTCATGGAGAAATGGTAACAAGATTTTGGTCCATCTTTTCGAATAAAAGTGGTTAAAATAAATTTTAATGTAACTAAATAGACAAAGCAATTCACTTTAGTTTCAAAACAAGTGAACTTGTAATAATCTATCAACTGCTACCCTAGCACAGTGTATAGGGCTAATTCCTTCAGTTCGTCTCTGTTATACGCCCGGCCTATCTCAACCCGTGGTAGAGGTTGGAAATTGATTTGCCGCTATCGCCGGCCTCTTGAAACTTACATCTGTTTTTCTCTGATTTTCATTTTTTGGACACCATGGACACACTAATCTAACTCCTACTTCCTTTCCTGACTTTTAAAGAAAGTTTTATTTGAATTTCTCACCCGAGTTGACACGTTTAAAGCGTCTCCCTTTGCAAAAAGATAACATTGAAAAGAAATATTGCAGATAGGTAAAATACAAGTCATTGTGTTTAGTGTATCTAAAAACAAATCAGAGAATAATCAGACATGCTTTGAGAGGCCGGCGATAGCGGCGGATCAGTCAATTTCCAACCTCCACCACGGGTTGAAATAGGCGGGACGGCTTTAGATCCGGTTAATTACCGTCATTGTATAAAGCACATTCTATACCGGCTATAGCTATGCTACATGTAGATGCGAATTCGTATCAAATAAACTATACAGTATATAGAGATACGAAGTATAACCTTATGAAAAATACAGAAATAAGACCTGCCTCTGAATACTAAATAACGTTGCATGCGCATGACCTAATTACCGCGGAAGACATTTTTA
>JAQQZZ010142905.1:0-13025 GCA_030265115.1 Mopalia vespertina | reverse complement strand
ACCATCTCCCCTGTTGGAATGCTGATCCTAATCGCAAATGACACCAAACTGCCAGAACCAATCAAAATCACCCAACCCTCACCAGATGATGTTGAAGTCCAACTCGTCCAACTAAAAGACACCCCCATATCACCATTAAAAGCCAGTCCTGTCAAACGACCCCATAAGTCCAAACGACAAACATTAAAAGAGAGCACCCCAAAGGCCAAAAGAAGAAAGAAGACAGACACCAGACACTGTACCACTCTCATCTGTCGCAGGATTAGTGGAAAAGGCCATCCACAATTCTGTTGATGCAGTGGCGTCCGCCGTTATTGTAGCTGCCAAAAACCAACCTTTGCCCCCTGAGCATGATGTGAGGCCAATTATGAACCAACTAATGGCAACAAACACCGACTTGGCCCAGATTTCAGGAATCATGAGTGCAAATAACAGCAGACATGGAGAACTTGCCATTGGCATCCAGGATTTGGTTAAGGCAAGCAATTGTCAAGGATGGCAAGAGCACTCACAGTTTTTACTCCACCAACATGTCAGAGAACAAACCGCTATACTTAGAGTAGTGTATCAGGGTTCAATAGACACTAACACAGGTCTGACTGATGCTCTTAGAGCACAGACAGGGGCTTTCAAAACCCCATCATGACAGGTCCCCAGTATCATTCACAAAATACTAAAGCTGGAACCTACCCAAGCGAAAAACACAACTAATCTAAAGCAAGGGTCAGAAGAGGAGAGATGTGATGCACCTTGACACAAAATGGGCTATCGATCTACAACCCTGTTTCATAGAGGAAGTCGCTATAGCCGTTCTCAGTACCATGATCAAAGTTAACTGCACACTAAAGTAAATCCTAAAAGCAGGGAGAAATAAATGATGTGTATATAAATGTGAATACCCTTGTGAAATGTATTTAGTTTGCTGAATGTAATTTTTACAAAACTGAGGACAGCTATCAAAGAAGGAAGGGGGTAGTGTTGAGAAAAGCCTCCAAAACCATTTTAACATTTCATTACTTTCAATTTTATGTGACTGTTCAATCTTTTATTTTCTATCAATTCACTATTATAAGTTAACTAAATACATCGTGTTATAAAACATACCTTGTCTCACTGGACTCCTGTATCAATGTATTCAGTTAAACATCTATCCATTTTTCTAAAACTATTTTTTTTGTATATCATAGCCAGTTTGTTTGTGACAAATGAAAGCATGTTGAATGTGCTGCCATGTGTCAACCGGCCCTTGTAAGATACACTCTAATGGGCTGCAGCTCTCCCATGTTCAGTTGTACATAGTAACTACCTACTTTAAGAAACTCCTAAAGCCAAGACAAGCTTAGTTTAATTTTTCTAGATGTCACCTCGAAGGAAACTTTGATAATGAATCGGCTGTTCCCTCTTACCTTCAATCCAATGAAAATGACGTATTGCTCTGACGTCAAGAATGTTCTCAAAGTTCCATTTTGCACACGCAAGACGGTATATAAGCTGGCGATCAACCAGATTTGGAGGACTCGCTGCAAGTCTGACAGCTACCATCAACCCAGTGAACAGAGGAATTAAAGTAGGTAAAGAGCCACAGCCTACCCCGACATGAAACATAAGGGTAAACACTCAATGGGATTGTTGTGTAGTGGATTTAGTCCAACACTCCGTATCTGTGATGCGACGTATTTTATATGTAACCCCACATGGTATTAAAACTATTGGTCTGCGCCATCTTTGTATCATCAGTGAGTGAGTGAAATACATGTATCCTACCAAGTCATTATGTTCCCTAGTTTATTGATCTAGTAGTTACAGTAGGATACAACATTGGCCACGAGGATTTAATTTGGTTAGTTAGGGACATAAATTGGACTGTGAAATGGCTAGGGCTCTCGATATTTCGCCGATTGAATGGTTTGACTTCTCAGGAGACCTCACCAGACTAATTCCGCGTTGCGAGGCATAGTGTACATCATTCGAGCTTTTGTTGCCATTACCGGTGTAAATGATGATACACAAAAGAGGGCACTTTTGTTACACATGGCAGGTCAATGAGTACAGCAGATTTTTTTAGACTCTCACTGATACAGGATCAGATTGTCAGCTTGTCAAAAACTTGATCGATATTTCAAGCCAAAGAAAAATGTTGCTTTTGAGGGCCACATTTTCCGGAGTGATAAACAAATACCAGGTGAGACTGTTGACTCTTATGTGTGTAGGCTACGGAAATTAGCCCTTACCTGTGAATTTGGTGAATTAAATGAAGGCATGATAATTAGTCAGTTGGTTGATTTTTGTTTATCTCAACGGCTACCCAGACGTTTGCTGCGTGAGCCAGATTTGACTCTTGAAATGGCTCAGCAATTAGCCAGAACGTTAGAAACTGTTGAAATTCAAGCCAGTAATATGGAAAATGGTGGCCAAGTTAGTGTAAATGCTATTGACACTCGTCGAAGACAAAATTGGCATAGTAGTTCTTCTTCTCACACTAACTCAAATAGTCAGTCACGTGACCACAGCGTGAAACGGTGTTGTAATTGTGACAGTCCATCCTATTTTGTCCGCGACTGTCCACATCCAAGACGAAACAACAATAACACTTATTCTTCAGGGAGAGGGGGGCGTAATCAACAAAACAAAAGAGGGAAAAGCCAAGGTAGAAATAGAGGCAGAAAATGGACAAATAACAATGACAACACAAAGAATAAAAGCAATGTAAATACTGTTAGTAAGGGAATCAACAGAATAGATTATTCGTCATCAGACGACGAATATGTATTTGTTGTAAATTCTCCATCACAGACAAATGGAAAAATTACTGTGAGTATCAACGACATTCCAGTTACTATGTTGATTGATTCCGGTGCAACAGCTAATGTTGTTAATTCTGAGGTTTTGACAGAAATAAAGAAAAACGGAGTCCAGATAAACCCCAAAAGTGTGAAATTGTTCCCATATGGATCGAAGCAGCCACTTCTCACTGAGGAAACATTTAGTGCTACTATTCAGGTGGGAGATAAATCAATTGTAGCAGATTTCGTTGTCGTTAAGGGTGAAAACACTCCTCTCCTCGGTCGGAAAACAGCTTCAGAGTTAGGACTTCTACATATCGGTGTAGAAGTAAACGCTATTATGGACACGATCTCCATACATGAAAAATATAGTCATTTATTTTCCGGCTTAGGGAAGTTGAAAAACTATCAAGCAAAAATTCACGTTGACGAAAGTGTTAAACCAATCGCTCAGCAACAACGTAGGTTACCATTCACTGTACAGAAGGATGTAATTGCCAAATTAGATGAACTTGAACAACTTGACGTCATAGAACGAGTAGAGGGACCTACTCCGTGGGTGTCGCCTCTTTTGGCCGTACCAAAGCCATGTGGTGATGTACGCGTGTGTGTCGACATGCGTCGGGCAAACGAAGCGATTATACGCGAGCGACATCCAATTCCCACAATTGACGAGGTTCTAACGGAAATGAACGGTGCGACGGTTTTCAGTAAGTTGGACTTAAAATGGGGCTATCATCAGATTGGACTTGACCCAGTGTCACGCCCCATCACAACGTTCGCTACGTTCCAGGGATTGTACCGATACAAACGGTTGATGTTTGGGATTTCGTGTGCGCCTGAACTTTATCAACATGTTATTCAACAAACCGTACAAGGTTGCGACGGGGTAAGGAACATTTCCGATGATATAATTGTGTTAGGTAATACGCGAAGTGAACATGATCAGCGCCTTGACGCCGTACTGAAACGGTTGCGTGAAACTCAACTTACGTTCAACAAGGACAAGTGTAAATTTCATATGGACAAACTGGTGTTTATGGGGCATGTTTTGTCTAAACGTGGAGTAGGACCGGACGAGGCAAAAGTGAAAGCTGTGCGCGAATTCAGACAGCCGTCTAACGCGTCCGAAGTACGTAGTTTTCTGGGATTAGTTAACTACATGGGGCGATACATTCCAGACCTCGCGACAGTAGCCGAACCACTGAGATGATTGACTCGTGTGAAAAAGGTATGGAACTGGGGACATGAACAAACGACAGCTTTCGAACAGCTCAAATTGCGACTTTCGAGCGCTGATGTTATGGCTTATTATGACGTGAAAGCACACACACAACTCATTATTGATGCCAGCCCAGTTGGACTTGAGGCGATTTTAGTGCAACAACAGGGAGATGGCAACTATCGCCCAGTTGCTTACGCAAGTCGTAGTTTAACCGACGTGGAAAGACGTTATAGTCAAACTGAAAAAGAAGCTTTAGCGGTCGTCTGGGGCTGTGAAAAGTTCATGTGTATCTGTATGGTATTGACTGATCTTATTACTGACCATAAACCATTAGAAATCATCTATAGCCCCAAATCGAAACCACCAGCCCGTATCGAACGTTGGGTACTACGTTTGCAACCGTACAGATTTAAAGTTAAATATCAACCGGGACCAACGAATGCGGCTGATGCATTCTCGCGGTTATTGCGCGTAAAAAGAGCAAACGTGAATAAACGCAACGTAGCAGACGAATACATAAACTATGTTACTGGAAAGGCTGTTCCAAAATCGATGTCTTTAATTGAGATAAGCATCGCGACTGACGAGGACAAAATCCTTCAATCTGTAAAGAACTGTGTTATAACTGATTGTTGGGACAACTGTGATTCAGAATTGTCAGCATACAAATCTGTGAACTTAGAACTTTCTTAGTGTAAAAACGTTATTCTTCGCGGGACGCGAATCGTTATTCCTGAACGTTTGCGCGATCAAACGATGAATCTCGCGCACGAAGGACATCAAGGTGTGGTAAGAACAAAACAAAGGCTCCGTGAAAAAGTATGGTGGCCAGGTATGGACAAAGACATTGAACTTTTGATTGCTAAATGCACATCATGTCAGATCGTCGGTAAGTCACCGCCCCCAGAGCCAATTATTTCTTCACCCTTGCAGAAAACCCATGGCAGGAAGTTACTATTGACTTTCTTGGACCATTCCCAACAGGAGAAAATTTATTAGTTATGGTTGATATGTTTTCTAGATGGCCAGAGGTAGCCGTGGTGAAAAGTGTGACGTCACGTGCTTTTATCAATTGTTTGGAAATTATTTTCTCGAGACATGGTTATCCACAAACTATCATAAGTGATAATGGGCCTCAATTAAGGTCGTCAGAGTTCGCCGAGTACTTGACGCAATGCGGTATCGGGCATCGCAAAGTGATACCATATTGGCCTCAAGCGAACGGGACCGTTGAAAGAATGAAAAAAAATCGACTGAAATCTATTAAAATTACAGTCAGTGAATCTCGAGACTGGAAAAAGGAAATTCCAAAATTCCTTTTAACATATAGAACTACGCCACACGCTACCACGTGTAGTTCTCCTGCAGAGTTATTGTGTGGCAGGAAATTTCGTACAAAGCTTCCTCAGTTCCCTGCTAAAGACTTCAAATCGTTTAGCTCTGACACAGATTCTGTTAGACACCGTGATGAATCTCGAAAAAGGAAGGGGAAAACGTATGCTGATAAAAAACGCCGAGCTGAACAGTCAGACATTAAGATAGGTGACAAAGTACTGTTAAAGCAAAAACACTCTGACAAGTTCTCAACTAATTTTGAGAGAGTACCTTATACGGTTGTAAGTAGAAAGGGAAATTCTCTTTTACATACGTAAAAGTGACAATGTAATTGTTCGTCGGAATGTTTCACAAATGAAGAAATTCCAAGGAACTTGTGATAACATTAGGGTTTCTGAAGACGAGGATTCCGATGAGGACATTCGTATTAACCATCGTCAAAACAACAGAAATAATACCAGTCCTCGTATTAGACGATCCCTGAGAGTAAGACATCCTCCACTGTATTTCGAGGACTACGTGAAATGAATCCGTTAGATTTAAAATACAAAACTTTCGCCCTTCAGAGTATTTCAAGCTAAGATTGTTTACTTTTCGTGTTGGACATTTGTGTTAAAAACTTTTGAGAGTTAAGGTTAACGATAATAATAAAAGTATTATTTTCTTGATTTAATCTAACGAAAGTTTGCATTTTACAGTTTGAATGTTCTTCGTGCGATTTCGCTTTCTTTAATAGTATTGTAAAAGTTAATGATGTTTAAATCTGAAAAAAGGAGGGATGTTGTGTAGTGGATTTAGTCCGACACTCCGTATCTGTGACGCGACGTATTTTATATGTAACCCCACATGGTATTAAAACTATTGGTCCGCGCCATCTTTGTATCAGCAGTCAGTGAGTGAAATACATGTATCCTACCAAGTCATTATGTTCCCTAGTTTATTGTGCTAGTAGTTACAGTAGGATACAACACAATCTGCTGTTCAAATCAACATTCTATAGTACGTTACGCATTTATGAATCAATCTTCGAGGAGGTTGCGTTTTTGAACGAACTGCGCGGGTAGGTTTGAGTGACGTCACTTGTTTACACACAACATGGCCCAGCGCGATCTGTACTCGCATTATGATGCATAATACATTCTTCCAAGTTGCACACCCACTCTTGGACTCTGAATGAATTCAGTGTCATGTTATAAAGTGCATCATGATGCGTAATACATTGTTCCAAGTCGCACACCAACACAGAACGCCGCAGCAGTACGTCGTGGTGTCATGGCGTCATGGCGTCGTGGCACATTGGCCACGATCCACTGATGGGGAACCACGCCGCAGCCGCTGTCCGGTGCGGCCAAGAGTTGGTGTGCGACTTGGAGCAATGTATTACGCATCATAATACGTCATGGTGACAAATAGTGTATCACGCATCATAATGCACTTTATAACATGACACTGAATTCATTCAGAGTCCAAGAATGTTTCAAGTTAACATGTAAATCAGACCCCAATAGTTCATTGGCGTTCCAAACGGAAGTTGCCTCGTTTTGAGCTTAATCCAACTGACCAGACATGGCCAACTGGGAGAGAAGTCTCGCCGAGAATCTGCGTGATTTGGAGTTCTGGTGCCAGACTCGTTTGAAGTCCTATCTTTTAACATTAGAGTAAAACTATTCTCTCCATTTCCGACGATTTATTAAACAAATAACACAAACAACTCACTTGAACTGATACTTAACTCGATAAATACCGTTGTTTTAAGCCGAATTTGACATTTAAGCTACGTTTCTCTCTGAAAATTCGTAAAATAACTGGTGCTAATGTTGTGCGCAGTTATAAGCAGGTCATTAAAATCTGCATTGTCACTGTAAACAGATCATGCCCAATGTTTTAATCCATCTTTATTACTGGGGGAAAAAACTCTTCGGTTTCATATTTCCTTTGTATTTAAAGACACTATACAAGGCATAATTCGTGTATTTTAGGTAATTTCGTATGTTTCCTATAACCCTGTCGTCAAAACACGCCGATAGCGTTTAACGTGTATTTTTGTTGTTGCGGGCTGACAGATTTCATTTCGATTAGCATGTTAAACAAAAAAAAGTTTTTTAAAAAATGCGGAGGCGGGCAAACCATTTCAATAAGCCCTGTTTATTGTGAAAATCAAATAAAATTCGTTATTTTGCTTTTAGAAAGGCGAGACAACCAAAAAAAAATATATTCCTATACCGTTTGCATCTAACCAAAAAGAGGCTTGGCACCGGTAGTCGAAACGAAAACGAGTCCCTATCGATACTTCGGTCCCCTATATTTGGCGCGACGTTTGCCACAGATCAGAAATATTATTAAAAAAAAAAAAGGGGCCAAACAATGTCTCGACCTAGGAATTTTTAAGTAGACTGCCGTTATGATTTAGCGAGGGTTGATTTCATCGCGAAAAGAAGAAGACACAAAAATTATTCAGGGATAACAGATATAAATCCAAGGGAGGTTACTCTGAACAGATAGCAATAAGAGTTGTCCCGCCTGATTTCAAACAGAGATGAGCAGCTCAGCTTTCGTTTTCGTGCCCATAAAAAGATTCCATTTGTTCTTTAGAAAATGTCTGAATCTGCTCATATATTGGAAACACCTTCACAGTCAAATCAAACTCTAAGCGGCAGACAGCGTAAACGGGTAAAACTACTGTTGTTTTGTTGTCTTAAGTATTTAGAGTTTTATTTAATGTTGTTGTTGTAATTCAACTTTTCTCGAGCAGATCTTTAATTCATTTATAATTAGTACACAGGGTTGTCTCTACTTTCAGAAACACCCGTATGTTTGGTCTTGATAGGCAGCAGCTTGCTTAAGATGGGGGGGGGCTATTTTTTGGTTGCTTTTTTTAGACTACCAGTCAGCAAAAACGTGATATCGTTTCAGCCTTTCCACGTACAACATTCAATTTAGACACTTTATAAATCACGTCACTGGCAATTTAATACGCTATACCACAGCAAATTTATTTTTAGTGGGCTAGTACAAATTAACCTTGTCATGCTGAACTGTGTTAAATTGTCTGGGAGATCAAATGGACAGAGCATGTCGCTTTTCAGAATTCGCTTATAGAGTCCCACCCTGTTACCCCCCTACTCTCCAGCTGTGGAATAGCCTAGAATTGCAACAATGTTGATAATTGTTTTTGACTTCTAAGAAACAAAAAGCCAAACCAAGACGGCCTGGGCTGAAAGCTGTCAGAAACAGTGATACCCTGCCCATCATGTGACATTGTCTTTGTTTAATTCATGACAGACAAGGCATTATAAAGGTCAATCATAATTTGGTTGTTGCGCCACTCCCTCTGTCTGTTATCCATTTTTACACAGTTCCACATTGTGGGTGTGGCTTCGTTTAATAGGTCAGGCACCTAGATAATACTTCATTGTAAATATAAAACATCATTGAGCCAACCAAAAGCTTCTGTCACTTACAGATTTTAAAAATATGCTGCAGTGTATATTTCTGACAAATCACCTTTTAATTTATGGAACGGATCCGATATGTATTACAAGTTGCACCAGGAAACAATGTTTTTTGTTTAAAAACTTTCTTTACTTCATTGTAAATTGGATGCTTGCAGTAGGTGAATGTTATATTATATGGTAATATAGCCTATGTGACCAAAATACTTATTAGCGGAGGGCTTTCACAGACTGACTGTCTGGCTCTGAGATCACTGCAAAGATGAGAAGGTTATTGTGTATCTTTATTGTTGTTAGCCCTGAATACCACCCTGGACTTATTTTGTGTGAACAGTGACCATTCACGTGAAAGTAACCTCCATCTCCACCGTTCAGGTGAAAAATTAGCCCCAGGACAAAATTTTCCCATATTGTTGATTTCGCTGGGATAATGATGCGAGGCACAAATGACATAGTGCCTTCACAGGGCTGACATATTGACGAGTTGGGTGTTAAAACACCAATCAAACAATTGTCCTAATCAGGGATAGAGAAAAAAAAAATGTCCTACCTACCCATATTTTTCATGGGTTCGTTACCTGAAACACCGATATTTTTAAGGACGGTCCCATTGTTATGATCAACCATCTGGCTACAAAAGCCTGGGTATAGAGCTGGCACAGTGTTCTGATGTGTCAACATCTGACATAATAAGCGTTTGCTATATGTCTAAAAGTACTGGTTTACAGGTCAGCTTCTACAGTGTGATCACTCAGAGGTTTATCAGCAGACAATGCTTCAAGTTAGATCGTAAATGTAGATTTAGCGTTATGTTCAACCGTTTGACTACAAAAGCCTGGGTATAGAACTGGCACTAAGTTTACAGGGTTACGATGTGTTAACCAAGCCCTTTCTGTATGTCAAAACGTGCGGACAACTGTATTCTCAGTGTATACTCTTCTTATGTGCCCCTGTATTATTGTACTGCATTCAATATGTGGGGCGATACTGTTCCCAATAAAAATCATGGGGTGTTCCCAATAAAAATTGTGGGGTAGATCCAATAAAAATCCTGGGGTATTCCCAATATAAAACGTGGGGACCCGGGTATACCCAACATTAAATATGGGGTGATGCGCAGACTTGTAGTAATTTTTCCGGCACTTTAAAACTGGGGTACTGTGGAATGTGGACCCTAGGTGGTTTCCCTTTCTATTTCATTGTTATTCATGAATGGCTACTCTTTATAAAACGTCATTGGATGAATCCTTAAATATTTATCTGAATAAATATTTCTAATCATTGAAAGTTTCCGATAGATAGATATTAAAATGATTTCCAATATAAATTATTTCTGCCAGTGCAGTTATAATATTCGTTGCATCAACCTGCTGTTGTATTTGAGATTACAGCATAAAGGTCTTGCTGTAATCGATCCCAGTGTATTTTTTTGTCCATCCCACCTTGGAAAATCTTGTACAAATGTAACATACAACTTTCTGAAAACATTTTAAAAAGCTAGGACGAACTAATAAAACAGGAGACTCCATTTACTAGATTGCATTGTGCTTTTTGCAATGGTACAAATTTAAAGTTTCTAACATGAATAATTTTCTAGAAATATGCCTTGGAAAATGTACAGTCAGCTAAAAAAGGAAGTGCTTGAAATACTATAGGCAATTAAAGTTTTGCGACTTTAACATATGATCATGGGAAAACTAAATTATAGGCTCCAATTTTAACTGTTTGTTATTGAAATTTTGAATTATTTTTTACACCAAGATAAGATATAGTTTGAATACCTAATTTTTAAACTAAGCGATAAAAAAAAAATTGGTTCATTTTGAGCTCAAGGGGTCCAGCCAGACCTTAAACCAAACTGGCGGTCATTGGCGAAATGTCAGATGGATTTAGCTGAACTATTAAGATTTTTGTGACTTGAAAACAGAGCGTTGGCAACTCAAATTAACACCAGACTAGGTAACTTTATACCTAAATTATTCACTTTTAATCGAAGTTAAATGAAGAAAATGATCAGTTTTACTGCAGGAGTTCCAAACATATCTCGTTGTATTCACAGCTGTCACTCAACTTTGATCTCCGGAAAAGTTGACAGTGAGCTGAATTGTCACAATAGTTCAGCAAATCCAGGTAACTTACTGTTAAGAGAAATAAACAAAGAAAGTAAATAAAACTATGCAGTCACGGTGGTTTATATGTTATATGAACTGAAGTGGTTTGGTATGCAAGCAAAAGGATATGAGTATTTGGTCCCCTATCTATGTAGGCCAATGACCTGTAATGGAAATCATGTTGATCAAACATTGGATAGATAGATAATTAATTAAATTAAATTAATAAATTTATATGGCATCCCACTACCGCGCTGCATTAATCTTCAGAGCTGATATTTTGTTGTTACAGTGGAAACAGAAAGAGCACCTGAAAGAGTTGAAGAGACAGAATGTTTATGATAAAAACAAGACAGAGCAGTATGAAGCTACTGATTATTACTTTGAAAATGGTAATTATTCTTTGTTTTCTTCTTTTGACCCTCCTGTTGCCTTAGTATTAAGTTTGGATCATATCGTGACAGCCGTCACAATATTCATCGGTTTTCTGCTAAACTTTGATAATGAAAAGTTGTCATATGACACCAATGTAAAAAAAGTAAAAGCTTTTATATTCATGATTAGTCAGTATGTATTATGTATCATGTTTAGTATTGGCGGAAAACCCATCAATCAATCAATCAATCATTTATGTTTCACTTTTAGGTTTAAGGAAAGTGTATCCCTATCAATTTACGTTCACAACATGTGTACAGGAGAATTGGACAGGGCGACCTATATTAGAGGTGTTCGCCCAACAGTTCCAGAGTAACACAAGAGATAACTATGTAAGTTTGTTGGTTTTTGCTTTTGAGCACTTTACCCCCCCCCCTCCTCCCGCTCCTCCCGACCTCCTAACACAGTCAAGAATTACTGGTGGTCACTGCGAGGCCAGTCCAGCTATTGATAAGAGTCGTTTTGAAGCTGGCAAGGGAGTGGGGGTTTTGGTCAGCTAATGTCCTATATAAAACTAGGATGTTCAGTTCACAGGGTTACTAATGACCTGGTACTGGGTTATTTGTTAAAAATAAACATATTTACATTCCATTGTTATTTGTTTTCTGTGGCGTTAAACCCCAAATCAAACAAATGTTTGTTTTCTCTGTTTTGTTTAGAAAAAAGCAATTGAGGCAGGTGACTTAAGGGTGAATAGACAACCAGTGTCTGTGGATTACTGTCTGAAAACCAATGACATTATTGTCAGCAGGATTCACAGGTACAATATTCAACATTTGCTTTGGTTAATGGGCATTTTTGTGGTCATACTGATGGAGGAGTTGGATACACTGGAGGAAAGCACCCCATCTTCCACAGTCCTTCATTGTTTGTCCTTTGTTCTATGTCTGCTCGGTACAATGGAGGAAAGCACCCCATCTCCCACAAGTCCTTCATTGTTTGTCCTTTGCTCTGTCTGCTCGATACTCTGGAGGAAAGCACCCCATCTCCCACAAGTTCTTCATTGTTTGTCCCTTGGTCTATGTCTGCTCGATACAATGCAGGAAAGCACCCCATCTCCCACAAGTCCTTCATTGTTTGTCCTTTGTTCTATGTCTGCTCGATACAATGGAGGAAAGCACCCCATCTTCCACAAGTCCTTCATTGTTTGTCCTTTGTTCTATGTCTGCTCGATACAATGGAGGAAAGCAGCCCATCTTCCACAAGTCCTTCATTGTTTGTCCTTTGTTCTATGTATGTATGTGGTTAGGGTATGTGGCCTGCTGGTCTCAGAGCTAAAGCCCAACAAGTGAGCCATTCTAAGTCAGGGACTAAACATTTCAAGGAATTGCCTTGTGTGCGACAAGCTTTTGACATGATTTGACATTGTCGGCAACTAATTGCAAAGGATCAATCTTGATTTGTGTGCAACAAACATCCGATAGAATATTGCACCTTTAAACTATGTCATCCAGCCAGTGGCCAAGATACAGTCACATGATTTAAAGTAAAAACTTGTTGGCACTGGTAACAAGCTCTTTTGCCTTGCCTATACTGAGAGTTGCATTGTTAAAATTTTGAAAAACAAATTACATGGAAGAAATGTCAGCTTAATTGTGCAGAATCACCAACTGAATATCGCACCGTGTGTGGCAAAGCAGTCAAATACTGTCACTGAGGAGCTGTGGACCTATTCTATCCCCCA
>JAQQZZ010142894.1:0-13025 GCA_030265115.1 Mopalia vespertina | reverse complement strand
TGTCTTCACCGTGAACACACCGTGAAGACACGCTGTTGTTGTAACGTCAACTTGAACTGTCAAATTGAATGAGCGTGAAGACAGCGTGAACACACCGTGTGCACACGGTGAACACACCGTGTCTACACGGTCATGAGGTTAATTCTTTGGTGTACTGTACTTATACACTTGACAAGTAAAACACAATCATTTTCAATATTTTGTGTTGTGTAAAGCATGCATCTCCACTTACCGCTGATCCATCAGGTGCACGTTGCTCAGGAGCATCTCGGTAGAATGCTCGGTTTTGTTCCTGAGGGTCGGCAAAATGGATGAAGTACTGGCAGATGTGGGTGTAGGTGTCACCATCTTTAGCCGGGTCATTTCCATAGATCTCCAGACCATATTCACCCTTGGCGGGAAGTGCTGCTTCAACGACCAATCGATCTCCGGATTCATGATCGACGACACAGTTCTCCAGAGCATCTTCACTGAGGTCATTCTTCCTTAGCTTAGCCAGGATGTTTGCTGGTCTGGTCCTCTGGAACTCTACCTGTACCTGGCCATCGTTGGTGGCGATGACAGCATCCTTGTGGCTGGCATCCAGGCCCAGTTGTTGAACAGGAGCTGAGGGACCCCAGTTGCTGTCTGAACAGTTAGGAACAGGGTAGGCATCAGGGGACGCTTTATCAGCGATGACCTTGTACTCTGCTGAGGCTGTGAATACATTTTTCACACCAATATCTCCAGTTAGAAGCTGAGCAAAGATGGTGAAGTAGTAAGCGCCGGGTTTAGGAGCTCTAAAACAGAAGATGGTGGCATTGTCCCATGTTTCCTGGAGACCAAAATTCTTGAGTTTCTGGCCCTGGTATAGCTCTTCATTTGTGTCAGCAAACACAATCTTATAAGTGAAGGCAGTAGGTTTGATGAAGCCAACACTTAAACCCAGGTTACCTTTGTTGGTTTTCACCACACCTTTCTGGTGAGACCTGAAGTACATACCACACTTGAAGAAGTAGGACTTGACCAAAGGAAGGTCCTCGAACTCCTGTAGGTTGAGGGGACGAGCCAATAACTGCCATTCTATTTTCTGACTCCAGTGACTGTAGATCAGCTGTTCAGGATCTGGCAGGAAGTAGAAATCATCATACTCATACACCTGAAAGAGGATAATACACAAATATCTAGAGATTGATGGAAGCATTGTAAAAGAATGAAATACTTTTGCAGGAAAGGTAGAATCATCATGTTGTCAGATCGAGTGTGAGCCAATCAACATGAATGATACATGAATGTGAAAAAATGTTTAACCAGACAATTTAAACTCTGCCGCGCAAAAATCCCCACAATCAGCCATTAAATTTTACTGAGCAGTTGTATTTACTGGTATTGTGAGATGTCTTTTTAGCACACATATGGTCTTGTTAAATGAAATTCAGCTTCATTAAAGATATTTTTCACCCCAAAAATCTTTGTCTGGATTTCACTGTCCTGTGTGCTTGAAACTACATGCTATGGCTAAAGACTATGGCTGAAACAGGAGCTTCTGACTTTATTAAAACAGATTGGTTATTTGGTGTTTAAAAGGGTGGGGGGGGGGGGGGATATAACAAGCGAGAGCCATAAAAAAAATGTTGATTATGTTTGATTATTTCAATGTTCAGATAGTAACTAAACAAATGTAACTTGAATTTAAAAATTATCAAACATAATCCAATTTTTTTTTTATGGCACTCACATTGCCCATTAGCTTTGAAAGCACCAGGACAACAGAACACTCTCTCTCAACCAACGGTTTAAAGTTCTTAACACCAAGACAACAGAACACTCTCTCTCAACCCTCCACTGTTTAAAGTTCTTAACACCAGGACAACAGAACACTCTCTCTCAACCCTCCACTGTTTAAAGTTCTTAACACCAAGACAACAGAACACTCTCTCTCAACCAACGGTTTAAAGTTCTTAACACCAAGACAACAGAACACTCTCTCAACCCTAAACTGTTTAAAGTTCTTAACTTTATCTGTAACAGTATGACATTAAAGAGTTTAAGTGTATTTTAATCTGTATAGATAAAAGGTTGGACCAATCATTTATTTTTTAAACAAAAGTCAGTCGCACAGAGCAAAAATGGGCTTAAATGGATTTGAAATGGAATGCAATGGAGCTGAGCACAGCTGAAGGTAAACAAATAAGTTCCAATGTTAATTTGTGAGAGGCTTACCAAGTTTTCTGGGACATTTTTCTCAGAGACCAGGTAGCGTGTAGCCCAGTGAGAGTCAACCAGGTACCAGTTATCATCAATGTAGACTGCATTCCAGCTATGGTTGTACTCTGTACCCTTGAACTTGTCCCCAGGGCGATAATCCAAACCCTTAGCAAACCCAGTCAGAACCACACATGGTACGCCAGCATATCTGTTAAGCACAGAAACAGAACGGGTTATAAGAATAAAATGAATATCAAACACACAAAAGAGAGTTAAGTTTGTCATGGTCTCTGCTATATTCACAGAAGCCATTTTCATTTTCGTATAGAATGTTTGTTTGAATGGGGTTTTATGCCATACTTAAGGTTATTTTACTCACATGATGCCAATGGCAACAAACAAAGACAAGACGGGGCAAAAACAGGACATAACTCCAACCACCCGCAATGTATTGATTTAAGGTTAACCTTTTATTCTTACGAGTCTCCCGAGTAATATTAGGAGGAAAACATAATTTGATATGTGATATTTCATCTTTTGTATGGCTGATTTTCAGATCTGTATAAATATTAAGTGACCCCGTAGACCCCACTGTTCATCGAAGTCACTAAATTTATTTCAATCTCAACACATCAAATCATGTCACTTATTTTGACACATCACTAAGACAGATATTTCACAATAGACACCACAAGCATTTCTGATTACATGGTTATGCAGGAGTTTCTAGAGCCAATTTGGTTCTGGAAAACATATCGACGCCCATAATAATATAAACCTAAACCAATGTCAATGTACGACTATCTTCATAACATATACTGAAAGGGGTACAGAACTGTGGTGATTATCATCAGTGCACTTTTGAGGGAACTTCTTGTTGTCCTGGTGCTGTCATAGGTAAGGGGCAACACATACTGGCTGATAGCCAGTCTTTTGGGATAGGAACTCCCTTGGTATCATATATTTCTATCCATTTCTCCTATTTAGGTTTCATTTCTTTCTTATAGGTTATTTCACTCATTAACTTGCATACTCTAAATAGGTGAATGAACTATGCTTGAGAAACAAAGAAGAGGAGACTGACAGGATACAAAACACAACATGGTGTAAAATAAAACAGCTGTGCAAATTTACAATTAAGGAAGTGACAATATATCATGTTGCTTCATAGCCCTGAGAGTATCATGGTGCAGGGAGCAGCTTACCATTTGGCTTTGAAACTAATTATATTGTAATAATAAACCTTAACTAGAGGTTATAACCATACGGAACGGTTATATGGCTTTCAAGTTCAAGATTAACGCCTTAAAAAGTAATAGCTTTATTCCTTACAATACTGTCGCCGTCACTTTTGTAGAAGAAGAAAAAAAGGCATCTAAGAGGGATCGAACCATCGACCTTTCGCGTTGTTATACGAGCTATCCGGACCAGATGGATTACAATGGTTGAATAATGGTGAGATATGTGTTTTACATGCTGTAGAAAACCATTGTCATGTGATTACAAAACTTTTAATCTATTTATACAAATGTTACAATATTTTCACACATTACTTGTCTGTATAAAAGTAAACTACAGTACTAATTACAAATCCATTTGAAAAATATTTCTTTACTTTAAGACATTTATATATTTTTTTTCCCGATCCGCTCTTCTATTTCAGCGGCCTATAAATTGTGTTTTAATTTGATTATGACATCAAATTTAATCATCAAATGCAAACACATATGCCTAGGTCAATCCTTGAAATTTGTGAAGATAAATAATGCTACGTCATTAAATTATGATTAAAATCGTAAAATGAAAATTTGAAATAGGAAAGTGACTTTGGTCTTTGCACAATAAAATACACAAACAGGACTGTTAGCTATGTAAGTTTAAGTATACTGTGACAAGCCATTTTCTACCAGGTGAGTGTTGAAAATGTCACTTTTGCTAACTTTGACCGGTTAAGCAAAAAGCGATAACGGATTCGTACACATGAAGTAAATCCGGGTTTAACAATATATCAATAACCTGAAGTCAAAAAGTAGTGATCACATGACATTTTTAACCTACCATATATATGATACCAATGACGTGATCAAAACAACTTTTTCAAACTATTGATTGCTGGGTATGGGCTATATGCCTATTAAATTTCAGAACTATTCATTAAATTGTTTTTAAGTTTTTACTTATTTTATGAAATTTGAGAAAATCAAAATGGCGGCAAAATGACGTCAAAATTTTAAATTACCTCGATGCGACTGGTGAGTCAATTTAATTTCTGATTTGATCATGTTATGATTTTACTTATACCTTATTTAGTTTTTGTGATATTTGGAGAGAAGAATAATAATACTAATAATCCGAACAATTTCAATAAGTCTTTCAAGAAAAATTTGAAAGCCATAAAAATAAAATCCAAACGATTTCAACATGTCTTTCAAGAAAAACTTGAAAGCCATAATTACACTTTCTGGTGACATGTATATTTAAGTTATTCTTTTCCTCACAAATAAAATCATGGATTTTCAGCACCTGGTCAGAAAAATATAAGTATTTCCTGATATTTTGGACATAAACCAAGGCCTTTTAACATAGATCTCCATTTCAATTACATTTGAGTGAAAGCTTAATGGATTGAATTGACAGACAAGAAACTTCCCAAACAGATACTGTGGTTGTGTTGAAAGCAGCTGGTATTATTATAAGTCAATGAGGTTTATGGAACCAAAGATTACACTGAATAATATCAGTACTTTGGGTCAAAAAATATAAAGCCATCACTATCTGTGAAAGAAAAAACCCACTCCCACAAAATACTATTGAAATAACTCTCTGACAAACCAGTTATCTGTGAAAACACAAAATACACTGAAAGAACTCTGACAAACCAGTTATCTGTGAAAACCAAAGAAACAAAATATCAAGTGAAGTGACTGTCAGACTTAAGCAGATACAAGCCCTGCAATTTGAGATGAACATGGGTTAAGCAGCTGGAGAGCCAGATGTGTAATAGACTGACTATTCTGTTAACATTCCCAGACTCCTATCATCTGGTGAGCTTATTACAGGGTATTATTCACTCTTCAGTGAATCCCACACTGATAGGTAAATGCCTTAATATCTCCAATTAAGCTGTTTCGTTTGCTTTGGGTTACTTGGTTTCCAAGTTTACTTGGAACACCTATTGAAATCGAAAGGATTGTTATTATTATGGCTTCCAAGATTTTCTTGAAAGACATATTGAAATCGTTCTGATTATTATTATTATTATTCTCTCTAATTATCTCCAAAACTAGACAAGTTGTAAGTAAAATGCTAACATAATCAGAAACTAAATTGACTCGAAAATCGCATGGAGATAATTAGACATTTTTGACGTCATTTTGCCTCCATTTTGATTTTCTCTCTTTTCATAATATTAGTAAAAGCTTCAAAACAATTAAATAAAGAGCTTTGAAATTCAATAGGCATATAGACCATACCCAGCAAGCAATAGTTTGAAAAAGTTGTTTCGATCACGACATTGGTATCATATATATGGTAGGTTAAATACTTTTTGGCTCTGGTAATGTTGATGTATATCGTTGAATGGCCTTTGCTTCGTGATTAAGAATATGTGGTTGATTTTTGTCTAAGCTCTATGGTTATGACGTCATTTTCGGTCAAAGTGAACAAAAGTGACATGTTTGACAGGCACCTGGTAGAAAACGGCTTCACAGACAGCCCTGAAAATTATGTCGATAAAAGTCCTATTTGGGTATTTAATTTTGCCGTGACAAAATTCTCTTTCCTATTTTAATCCTAAGATGTTTAAGGGATCAAAGTTAGAAAAATGTTCTAAGTTTAAAGTTGCGATTTTAATTATATTTTAATAACATAACATTATTTTTCTTCGCAAGTCTCAAGCATTAATCTAGGTGTATGGTTTTACATTCGAAGATAAAATTTGATTTCATAATTTAATTGCAATCAAATTTATAGGCCAAATATGCTTCCAAATTATTTTTTACCCAAATTTGTTTTAATTTACATACATTGAGAATTATTGTGTTATGTAGTATTTACTTTACATTAAATGTGCTTCCAAATTATTTGTAACGGTACATGAATTGCTAAGAAAGTTTAATGTAATACACCAATATTTCATTACAATGAGTTTTGCAGAATTTCAATTATAGCACAATGGTCAAGGAAATGTAAATCTTTGTCTGTTATATACAGAACTTTGTCCAAGTAACATGTACATGTAAGAGAAACCCTGGGGTGTACTTCAAATAGCAGATGTTAAGAGTTAGAAGGTTGTTTAAACCAACCAGAACCATGTGTTGTAAGATCATGGGCTTATTACCAAACGATCTGTCCTATTTCAGTGTGAATGCAATATCCCTATAGTCTTTTTAGGTCTAAAACCAATATAAATGGTAAATAAAATCGTTGAAACTTCTTTAAAAAAAACATTGATGGTAACATCATTTTATTGTAATGTAATTTTGTACATCCAAAGTATACATCCAATATATCGTTCAAAATTAATGTAAACTTTGATGACTAATTTGTGATTCAAAGATTTGAAACATGTCAGATTTCAGGACTTGGTTGCGTCTGATTGGTAAAAGCATAATTCTGGAACTTATGCAGTCTTGATGTCCATTTTTGCAGTCCTTATGGATTTAAAAAATTTAGGCATTATATGCTAAGTTTGTATTGTAAAGCTAGATTTGCAACCTGAGTTCCAAATAAATATATGAGAAAATACTTTGATTAGTTTTTGTGTAGGTCAAACTGAGTCACTCCCAGTCAATTTTAATACCTTATTCTCAGCTTTTGATCAGACTCCCCTATCCCCGGCCCTTATTTCCATACCTGGCTAGTTTATATACTAAAGTCATTGACTTCTGTGTTTTTTTTCGTTTGAAACAACTGAAATGGTCAACAAATCCTTTTAAAAAAAGTATATAATTCAATTGCAATTTGTGTTAAATTTAAACTTTAATTTGATTATATCTGACAGAACACAATTTGTGTTAAATTAAAATTTTAATCGGATTATATCTGACAGAACACAATTTGTGTTAAATTAAAACTTTAATCTGATTATATCTGACAGAACACAATTTGTGTTAAATTTAAACTTTAATCTGATTATATCTGACAGAACACAATTTGTGTTAAATTTAAACTTTAATCGGATTATATCTGACAGAACACAATTTGTGTTAAATTTAAACTTTAATCGGATTATATCTGACAGAACAGAAATTCCAAATATGGGTTCCACCATTCTATATCAAATTATCAATACATTACTATACTGAATTATACTTCAACCTATGCTTTAAAGATAAAAATTAGAACTTATCACTATCTATTTATTAAGAAAATGCTTAGCATATAATTCTAAAATGTAGAATTAAAAAAAAATTCATAAATCAATTAAAACATTTTTCAGAAAATCAATGACAGTCTAATACAGTATATATAGTGAAGTCAATGCTTTTGGGTACAGCTGCTCTTTACATACCCCCTCCCCCTTCATGCCGTAAAACAGCAAATTCCACTATGAGGAAAGGGCAGATAAATTGTGTCTCTCATCAGTTTGATTTGATAAAGAAAACACCAGCTGGTTATATGTTTGACAGCTTTGGTTTAGACAGTTTGGCTCCCTCATGTTAACAACAACAACTCATGACTCAGCAAAAATGTGCCACTCAATAGCAGTCATTTTAATTGGCTAAGGGCAGATTGTTTGAAGGGTAAAGCTGTCTTTACTTAGTACTGGAGGAAGATTAACTTTCCAACATTATGAAAACGTTCACATCTTGTTGCACTAGTGTCAATTAATTTTGTTGGAAAACACCACCGTCAATATAAGTGAAATACACTTAAGCACGGCATAAACACCAATCAATCAATCATTGGCTTTCCACAACGTACATATTTGGTAATTGCAGACCTGCCTTGCCCTGAAGAAATTTATTTGTAAGAAAATTAATTTTTAGGAATATTTCCTGACCATTGTGTGTATTTTTGTATTACAGCATAGCAATGAATTTTAATTTCTGTGTGAATTTTAATGTCATATTGGTGTATTCAATATAAATTTTGCATACAAAATACTCCGAGTAGGCGGGTCTGTATACACAAAGAGAAATATATGTGTCCTGGCAATCCAGGTGTCTGGTGAGCAGGGACAATACCCTGTTCATACAATGTATAATTCACTATAATGGTTGGTATTTTGATTTATGATGGTTTGATTGATTGATTGTCTTACGCCCTGTTTAACGGTATTTCATGCATATGATCAAAAGCCAGCCCAATGTATTGCTTGATTGATTGATTATATCTTACGCCATACTTAAGGGTATTTCACTCTTATGACCCAGACTGGGGTGTATTCCAACAATAATTGACACTAACACAACCATAAAATGTTACTTGTTTTGATACTGTTGGAAAGTTAATCTTCCTCCAGTGCAAAGTAAAGACAGTTTTGCTACTCTCCAAACAAACTACCCTTTGCCACAGGGCGCCGGCCCAAGGGATTAAATGGATCGATTTGTGCTCAAGTGTAGTTCACTTATAACACAGTACTATTCAGGAAAGGAGATATCATATTTGGCCTTTCTCTTACCAATGGCCAGAAACAAAAATGTTGACTGACTGACTGACAACCCTATGCCGTAATCTGTCATGTAAAATCACGGGCATATAAAAAAGAAAATGACAAATATGTCTGTCATAATGGTTTTGCACTTTTTTTGTGAAGAAATATGAGAGAGTAGCCGTCAGTTAAGAGATCCTCCACGGTGGAGAGAAGGTTGTAAGATAAATAGATGTTAGGTCATAGATGAAAAATATCCCCCAAACTGTCTATCAAGAGTTGATACCATTGAAGCCTTAGCCTGCTGAGATATAATCTGCCTGCTTTGCCTACATCAGGCTATATGTACAGTCATGCAAATGATTACACATAAGCTTACAGGTTGACAGGCATATCCTAAAAACCAGAAGACACAAAACGCACAAAAAACGGTGGAAAATTCAGAATTTTTGCATGTTTTAATAAAAAACATCAAATACGTTAAGACTGTAATATATATTTTTAGTGACCTTTGTAAGTAACCATTTCATGAAATAAAATGCAGCAAACATATGACTATTCCCCATTTTATAAGTGTTTAAATTAAACACATTTAAATTTAGCATATTTAACCCAGAGAGAGCCTGTGTATACCTATCCATTTATCTTTTTACATTACATTACAAAGATAAATACACATTTCCTGTAAATATGATAACAACTCTAGCAGCCACTGAGAACTTTTTATCCACCTTGTCAAAATACAACTTACAAAACTTGAATGCACATATTAAACATAGCAGTCTGTTTAGATAAGCTCAAATAAACTAAGTACAGGTACTTGTTAGCAGAGTAAGGCGATCAAGAAATACATTTCAAAGATCTTGCCAAAGATTTTAGATCTTAATTGGTGTTTACAATGAATTCAAACATCCCAAGTACATGCAGTTGTACAAAATGTTAGCAGAGAAGTTATGTTTTTTTATTCAAAATACAATGTGTTTATGTTGTAAGCTATGGAGGAACATTAATTATCCAACAAAGCTTTGTATATAACATTTCTCAATATGGTTATTTTCAGGTTATTTTGTGGAAGTACATGTACATGTACACCACTATGGTTTAAGTGAAACACCCTTAAGCACTGCATTAAACACCAATCAATCCATCAAAAGACAATGAAAGTCTAAGTTTTTTTAATCCATTCATACAGTATATTGGTGTTTCATATGCACTGTTTACTTATGCGCAAGGTAATTATATCGCTGAAGTTATACTCTGTACCATGTGGTTAATTGAAGGGGATTCTGACTATTGCACGGTTCTTTTTTATCAGGTTTCCTCCTGGTTTTCCATAATATTTAAGCAAGACAGAGTAAGAATGGCAACATCCATGATCATATAAGTGAAATACCCTAGAAAACCACACTCAAACAAATCATTAATTGGAAACGAGCAATTCTGAAACGTATGCTTTTTAAAATATATTGATTCCTCGTTCTGCTTATCTAACCAGAAGCAAGAAAATGTACATGCAATGAAGTAGTGTCAGAGAAACCAAGAGGGCTACAGTAAAACTGACAGACATACACCAATATACAAGAACACTCTCTGTTTTACACCTCAAAAACCAGAGACAGTTTTATCTTTGAGCAGAGAGATAGTCTGTGAGTTGTGTATATTAATAGAGGCCACCAGTCATTTGTCTTGTTAAGTTAGAGGGTTGGATGGTGTACACCTACTCCTGCTACCCTAAATACAATGTACTTACAACAAAATACATGTAACTTGGAAACTATTTCAAACTTTTCCAGAGAAATCATGAAATAGTCTTCAATTATTTATTATTCAAGGACACACTTATTTTTAAATTATCATACAGCATGAGAGAGATTTTTGTGTCAGTATAAATGGGGGTTGGGAGGAGGATGAAGGTGCTAAGCATAGTTTAAGATGGTCCAGAAGAGGTAGACAGTTCTGAATACTAAGAGACTTTCAGAAGCAGTAGATCTGCTCAGCTCAGGTTACAAGACAGTCACACACACACACACATATGGCAAAATCCCAAGACACAGGGAAGACACTGTAGATGTGCTGGCAAGGTACACATGGGAGTGCTCACATCTGCATTCAGAGTGTTCTTATTTTCACATATCGGGACTTCATCTATTCACAGGAGTCTTCACATTTTTTGTCCTTGTCTTTTTTCTCACATTTTGGGGTTCTTGTATTTGTATTTTCACATTTTATGAAAAAAATATTAGAGGCCTTAAAAAACCAATATGATTTTAAACCTGCATTTTACATATTCAGACAAAATTCTATTTTATGAAAAATGGAAAATATTCCTCGAGAAGAAGTGCAAGACAGCACTGAGTGAATGTATAATTGATTGGTTAATAGGTAAATGCATCAACAAAGTTGGATATCTTATATAGTTACATTATACATGGAGTAATTGTGTGCCTGGGGAAATGACTGAACGTCTAAAAAAATAGGTTCCTCAACAACAGGAAGGTGTGTGGTGGTAAAAGGCAATGATTTCCTGAGGGGCCACTCATTAATTTTATTTAGAGTATTTTGAAGACTGTTTAAAGAGACTGGCCAAACCAGAACTTCCTCAGATCAACTTACCCACACTCACATCTGCATGTCTAGAACATTCTAAAGATGTCCATAGGAACTAAATGCCAAGTTGTAAGCTGGTGACTTACACTAACCCCTAAGGAGGAAAAACAAATCTTGCTTATATTGCAGCATGCTTTAGTTCAACTTTGTTAACCAAACATATGGATGTCCGCATTTTATTCAACTGAAATGTAGGCAGATAGGAGTAAACAGGATTTAAATACTTGTTACATTCAATCGATGGGCCACAGCAATTTGACCAAAACTCTTCACCTCTACCGTGGCTACTGTATAACTCATTAACGTACAGCTAAAAATAGCAGAAATCTGTCAAAAAGAATATTATTCTTTCTTTGTAATACATTATTTTTCTCCTTTTGTTGAGGACTATTTTCCTAAAAAATTCTTCAAAGCTTATTAATTAAAACAGAGCATATGTGGAGAGCATTGAATACATCATGGTAAAACTATCTGTTACATTCCAAGGGAGATAATTTAGTCTATTTAGTCTCACACACATTCAAAACACAGAGCTCTTCAGTTTTCGATGTATTTAACCATGAAGTTTTGGGGGAGATATGTCACTTGTCTCGACACTTTGAAACTATTTCAAGTGTGATATTAATTGTAACACAGTGTGTTCTTTCCATTGTTGTCTCTTAGAGAGTTTTCTTTTCCCTGCCTTTAACCGAATGGTTTACATCAGCATAACAGAATTCATCAAACTCTTGACTTGATCGTGATTCACAATGTCACAAAATTGAAAAGAATAAAAATTGAAATATTACAAATTTTATTAAACAATAGTCTGTGTATAAAGTGACATAAATGTTTGGAATTCCTTGTTTACTTTCATGGTTACATAAATAACAGATTATTTTTTAATTGAGATTACCTCCATAAACTATTTCTTTGTTTGGGGTTTTTACAAAAGGTTATTTCACTCATGTGACTGATGGGTGAAGGTTGTTTGTTTGTTTGTTTGTTTGATTAGGGCTTAATACCATACATGTACTTCAGTTAGTTTCGCTCATACGATGGAGTGCCAGTCCAATAGGTGAAGGAAAGCACTCTCAGAACCACTATCAACAAACCAAGACAACACAGGAGAAAATCACAGGACGCAATACAAAATCATCACAAACATATTGCGCCTTAGCTCTAAGAGTACCAGTGCAAAAGGAAGCTCCCTCCTAAATATCGGGCCAATGGGTGAAGATAAATACCTTCAACATCATGGCAATAAACAAGATACAAGGAAAGGACGCAAAACATGTGGAAATAAACAATTGATTGATATATGACAACAGTGTGTCCCAACAATAATTGACACTACCACAACCACAAAATGAGAACTGATTTTATACTGTTGGCAAATTAATATTCCTCCAGTGCTAAAGAAAGACAGCATTCTTACCCTCCACACAAACTGCCTTTAGCAGAAAGACATTGGCACAGCCATAAATTATGTTATAAAATTGATCTTCCTCCAGTGCTAAATAAAGACAGCATTCGTACCCTCCAAACAAACTGCCTTTAGCAAAAAGACATTGGCACAACCATAAATTATGTTATAAAATTGATCTTCCTCCAGTGCTAAATAAAGACAGCATTCGTACCCTCCAAACAAACTGCC
>JAQQZZ010142883.1:0-13026 GCA_030265115.1 Mopalia vespertina | reverse complement strand
CCCTCGTCTTAGTTCTAGTCTTTGATTGGTTGGTAATCGCGGGGTAAAGCAGTTTAAAATAAAAACAATTGTTTTTGTGCGTCTATAAAATACAATTGTTCTCGTCATAAATGTAACACGTGGGAAGTTAATTTAGTCCGAGATATTGTCAGGGTTATAGCCAATCGTTCGACAACTTTTCTTTAAGAATTTTTTTCATTGGCTGGCTAACATTTCCCCCCAAGCTAACATATTTCAGTAAAGAAAATACTTTCTGAGAGGCTGAAATATTTTGATTTTATTTTACCATGTTCCTTCCACGGTTGCTGTTTGTCGCCTGTGCTTATTTACTCCTTATAGTATGGTAAATAAATAATGAAATGAAATAAGTATTATCAAAAGTAACGAAATGTTTGACATAAGTAATGATATATCAACACTTATAGAGACGGAAGACGTTAAACACTATATTCGTCTTATACGGTATTTCATGTAATTTATAGGGAAAAAACGACCCTCAAGCGCCACCTCACAAACTGGAAAATGCACAGTTAGACTTGCCATAAGCCACCTTTTAATCTGTAAGGTTTATTCTGGATAAATACAGCTTGTCGGATATTTATGACATCCTAAAAAAATATTTACACAAATTTAATATAGGAATGCGGCTTACCTTTGTATGTATGTGAGAACAGCCTGAAGTTGGAGTCACCTATGCCCGTAATGTTTCCGTGAGTTTTAAAAATACGTTAACTCATATGGTAATTTATAGAAAGGGAAATGTCGTCAGACATACGAAAATAAACCGTTTCTGAATATGTAGGGGTTGTGGGTGTGTTTGGTCTTATATTCAGTATGTAAACTCCCACGCCGTGGAAGGGTGGGACTAGGAGTCGACATATCACTATAGCTGTAGTCTCATTTAATCTAGCCTCACTCTGATTCGCAGTGTTTAGCAGTAATCCTAAAAGCCAGCATGCACCTAACCACACATAGTGACTATAGATAAACGTTTATTGAATAAAGTTATAGTTCTTATCTCATTAATGTTTCCTTGATAACAATGGTATTGCTGGCCTATAATGTCTCGCGGGGGAGTGGAGTTCGTTTACTGGGGTGATAACCAATCGTCAAATGGCATAAGAGTCAACCAAGCGGGGAATAAGTAGGAAACTATAGTAGCCAATATCATTCGATGATCAGTTTTGCCGAGCCTCTATAACTGGCGTAGTTGGTCACAATTCATCGATTCTTGGCATTGCATTCACTATCAAAACACACACGTGTTTAAAGACAGTGTATTTGTTTCATCAGGATTTATTCATTCTTTATGATGGAGCCAGAAGTGGAGCAAGTCACCACCATTAACGTAACGTATTAAAACCACCTTTAGAATAAAACTGACCTTTTACAGCCAATAGGCCTACTGATATCGAAAAGGTGCTATACATAGAGAAATGTGGATTCTTAACACTGAATTTCTCTATCTCACGACAGTTTGATTCCATGCCGTGTAAATCTATAGCAGCGTCCCTGAAGGCTCTACATTCACTATGGTAGGCCTACTCCAATGTTTCCGAAAGCTATACAAGTACCTAAATGGGTTCCTATGGTTACGTCAAGGCCCCTACGCCTTAGACCAGTCCGTGGTTTGAAAAACACATTTTTAATAAATTAACTATGAGGAAAACTGAATGGAGAATACTTTCACGTTGACAGGTTAATAAAGGCTACAGCTATATAATTCAGTATTTCCAGGTTTTCATGTAATGTACTCAGTCGTTAATTCAATATTTTATCGGGTTTAAATACAATATCAAAACTTGTCTAATCCGGTTTATCTCATATCTTGGTGTTGTGTGTTTAAAACACCTTCGCGCTAGAGCAATTTTGTTTGAGATTGATTTCTTTTAACACATTTAAAGCTACATTATTTTAATAATATTTCACATAATCAAACGCAAAGCGATATATTCGTCTTAAATGGATTAAAATGTTCTTCAGTCTTGCAACAACCTGACTCGTAGATTTCATAATCCTTCATGTCAACCGCCTTCCAATAATTTATCAAATACTATCTTTATCTAATTGAAAATGAACGAAATAGAATACACAGGAAGTGATTCAATCGATAAAAGGAAATTCAAACACGGGATATCAAAAAGTATAATCAACAAAAAATGCGGACAAAGGAACCGGCTCACTGAAGCAATATCGACCATTTTCAGGAAAAGCCGTGTCGCCTCGGGATCAATTCCGGATAACTAATATAACCGGTATTAAACAAGTCACGTATTGAAACGATTGGTTGGAGAGGCGAGAAAACGGATGATAGCAATCCCACATATCGCCGCGGGAATATGAACAACATGAAATAATTATATACATCATCGGTAAAAGTAAATTTATTGAGCTCGTTGAACAATAAAACGGGTTCTGTCGGAGTTTGGACTTAGCAGCTACGGACATACGGCAATAGCTTTTTATTGCGAGGTACGCATAAGTTATGGCGTTAAAGCAGCTGATATTTCGACCGGGTTAATGTCACTATATAGAGCATTAACTAGGGAATAATTCAAGCCTGTCCGTGCACCAACGCTGAAATGTTCAATTTGATTAATTCTACCTACAGCATGCATGCAACTCTGATACATTGAAAGTGAAATAGGTGAGCTACATGTAGTTTCACGTGACGTCATTTAATCGACTGATGTGGGGGTGTGGCTTGGTTATTAAACGCTGATGTCAATATTGTAAATGCGCAGCTTAGCTGGCATATAAACAATTTAAGAACTTTGTTCATGGTGAGCAGCTGACAACCATGTGTTAGCTTCCAATAATATTTATTAATTGATGCGTATTTTTCACGATCTGTCGATGGCATTTGTCCATCTGAAGGTTGCAATGAAGAGTAAACCAAGGAACGCTGGATTAATTGATTGGTGTTTTACGTCGTGCTATAAAATGGTATTTATGGAATATTGAAAAGTTAATCTTCCTCCAGTGCTAAGTAAAGATAACATTGCTACTCTCCAAACAAACTACCCTTAGCCAGAGGGCCCAAGGAACGCCATAAGGACAATCCTAACATATGGCGCCCCGTATCCTATAATTAAGATACTATTGGCTGTGGGGATAGGTTTTAGGTAGTCTTAACGATTGATCGTGTTTTCAGGAGGCTACATTAATATCACAAGCGATGACGAAAAGGTTTTTGAGAAATTCAACGAATGATCAGATTGGTTAAACATGTTACTGTATTAATTCGCATTTTTCAAGTCCTCCGAAAGTCTCCCATGCGCTACTTGCGTATGATTAATGTAGCGTTTTGTCGACGCTGACTAGAAAATATGAGCATAATGATTTTGTCATGGACAGCTTAGTAAATGCGACTTTCTACTGCTAATGGCGTCATTAAGAAACGTTTCACTGGGTATGTTTATCGTCTTGTTTGTGGATATTAAAAGCCTTTCAGTTACCGCTGGGATGGGTTACTTATTACTACATTCACTGGGAGGAAGTGTGGTTTTATTTTTTATACCGGTTATTTACACCGGGCTCCTATCAAGAACGTTTCGCTCCTATTAGAATATAAAATATTATCAGCTTCAATAGAATAAGGAGTTTTAATTTGAAAATTCATGTTTTCAAGAACAGGGACTTTACTCACAGTTTAAAGGCTTTAACACGGTACATGTGAGAGAGTTTTAAAAACGGGTGTAACGATGTAACAAATGCTAAAGATGTTGTTTATCGTTTACTTAGATCCTGGTTAAATAATGAAGTAAACGAGCCTGTAAACCTTTGACAACAAATCCTAATACCACAACATGGCTTGGCTACTCAAAAGTTGTTTGGTTGGTGAATGGATATACATTAGGATGGCGACTGGGTGTTTAGGTCATTTGATTGGCTGGTTGGTGGATGGGTAGGATGGCGACTAGGTGTGTGGGTGAGTTGATTGGCTGGTGGGTGGATGGATATACATTAGGATGACGACTGGGTGTGTAGGTCAGTTGATTGGCTGGTGGGTGGATGGATATACATTAGGATGACGACTGGGTGTGTAGGTCAGTTGATTGGCTGGTTGGTGGATGGGTAGGATGACGACTGGGTGTGTAGGTCAGTTGATTGGCTGGTTGGTGGATGGGTAGGATGGCGACTGGGTGTGAAGGTCAGTTGATTGGCTGGTTGGTGGATGGGTAGGATGGCGACTGGATGTGTAGGTCAGTTGATTGGCTGGTTGGTGGATGGGTAGGATGGCCACTGGGTGTGTAGGTCAGTTGATTGGCTGGTTGGTGGATGGGTAGGATGGCGACTGGGTGTGTAGGTCAGTTGATTGGCTGGTTGGTGGATGGGTAGGATGGCGACTGGGTGTGTAGGTCAGTTAATTGGCTGGTTGGTGGATGGGTAGGATGGCGACTGGGTGTGTAGGTCAGTTAATTGGCTGGTTGGTGAATGGGTAGGATGGCGACTGGGTGTGTGGGTGAGTTGGTTGGCTGGTTGATTTATTGATTGGTCAGTCGTTAGGTCGTTTGGTATCCTCAAGGATATTTTACTTATATGACGGCAATTCTCTTGTTTAAATCTAATACACCGTTAAGCAGTGCGGCGTTTAGTAAAAGCTACATTAATAAACCTTGGACTGAAGGACTTTTCCCGGCGCATCTCTCTAAACGCCATTGTGTCTCTGTAATGGCTTTTAAGAGATTTATGTTTACCCAAGCTTGTTATTTGTAAGTAGAACCTTTGAGATGATAGATGACAGTAACGCACATAATTGAAGTGTTTTTTGTTTAAATATAAAAGGTTATGTTCTGTATATCCCAATTGCAAAGATAGATGACTATGGTACAATTTATATCAGATACCAGAAATATATGGAATATCGTTTCTGCCATCAATATAATCACTTACCTAATTTCGTGAAAAGAATAGGACATTATCGATGGTAAGCGATGACTATCAACTATTTAAATGTCTTCTTAGCCCTTTACATTCATCTAGAGAGTGTTTTATAAATCGGCGAGTAGAATAAATAACTGATCAATATGGCAGACAAATCCTTCCATAAAATCCATGTCTTGTCTGCTGGGAATGTATAATGGAGAGTTGAATAGAAACGAGTCGTTCTGAAGTAAAATACAAATACCTGTGATGGTCAGCTACAACGTTCACAACAGATCAAACCGGGTAATCCATCTGCACTCAAGAGCTCAGAACTTGTATCCCAGCCAAAAACCAGTTATAGCCCCAATTAATCAATTCTGTTTCTTTTTACAAGGTAAAGTTGTGTTTTTTGTGTGTCAAAAATGGAATTCGAAGTGGCCCGCCTTTTTGCAGGATAGAGCCATGGTTTGTAGGTAAAAAAAAAATACAAAATACAAAATACAAATAAGTCTTCGTTTTTTTCTTACACTGTGTCCTATTCATACAACACAGATTTGCCCCGATAAAGATTCTCACTATATAGGAACTAAATTCGATACTTATTTGTTTGCATGAATGGCGTTTAACGTCGTGCTCGTGTGTTATTTCGCTATCATTGCGACATAAAATCATGGCGGTCATTTGTTAATTGTACCTCGTCAAACAGTTAAGGGGTACAAATGAAGCGTATAGTTTTGTAACTCTGAAAGCCTATGTCTTCTTAAGGGAAGTGGAGTGAATTGAATTATACAGTGATGGCTACAGCACCAAACAGACGGAGAACAAGGAAAGCAACCAAATTATATCGACGTTCTTCTGTTGGTGTATGCTTGAGATAGACTTAGGTATTTAATTCATATTATACACAATTCGGTGTGTTAAAAATGATCGTGATAGGTAACATCAAATAAACATTTAATGTAATTTATCGATTTCCATAAATTAATAATCGATAATGACAAATAAATCATCGACATCGATAAATGAATTGTAGACAGACACATTGGATAGAAATAACAACTTCCCCTTACTTTATTTTCTCGTTGGCTCTAGTGAGTAGTTGGAATGGATAAAATGGCGAGATGGAATGATGACGATGTAGCCTACTCCGTTGTTTTGGTTAACGTGACAAGTTGCACTGTTGGAAAATACATGGCTGGGGGCCGTATTATAGACAGTATGGAAGCTAGTAGGCCTAAAGATGGTTACAGTTGGTAATAAAATGAGAAGATGGGGATTTGATTATTTTTTCAAGGCCAAGGTCTCTCCATCAGCTGAAATTGAGTCCTAAAGATCAAATGAAAATGAGGTTCAGAGAAAAAAAATTTGACACTTAATTCAGCGATTTTCGTCATAAGTGTTCTTTTTGGTTTGACAAAAAAAACCTGTAAAAGAATAGATTAGAATAGACTGAATAGACTGAGAAAATGAAGATGCTGCCAGAAAGAAAAACGAACAAAAAGACTACAGAACGCAGGACGAAATATTACTGTTAACAAGAACTAACGAGAGGAAAAGGTTAAAAAAGAAAAGAAGAAAAAACAAGCTTCCAGATTGAAGAGACAGGGACAAAGTTACAAGACAGGACAAAGGGACGAGAGGAAATAGAGAACGCATATTGAATAAAACCTTTATGTTGTGAGGTTGTGGGGGTTTTTTAAAACGAGAAGATAGAATACGTGCGAAGAATGAAATAGTTCATTTAATTCTCCACGATGGGCAACTCGACTCTAAGTATGGCTGTGTATGAAGAAAAACGTGCTGGCGATATATTACATTCCCTAGGAACACACGTTTGAGCATCTTTGGCTACCAAGCATTTGGCTCAATAAATCACGACAGTTTCTGTGACTGTCACTTTGTTTTTATTGTAATGATATTTAGCCTATAACATAGGTAACACATTGGACAAACGAATCGCTTTTCGACGCACATCAGGTGGTTTGTTGGCCATAGCTACCTGTGTTTGTATGCCAACTCGCTTAACTAGCTATAGAGGCGACACGAAGTGGTTTATTGAAGTGTTGATTACCTTATGTTGCACACTTTAGTCTCGTGCAGTCTTGTGTAGTGTCGCCGGATGTTGCCATTGACCTTCACGGGGTCAGATATCCGGACAACGGTGGTCAGTATACCGTAGTTTATAGATTACATTGATTTCCATTAGTTACCTTTATAACTAGTCATAAGGTGTCTACTTGTTTAGCCATAAGTTATCATTATAAAATAATACACATGTATCAGTAACGTCTTGAGCATCATATTTTGTTTATATAATTGATGTTTTACACCGTAGTTAAAAAAAGTGAATAAAAACGCCCAACAGGTCTAGTTTACCGGGGAAGTCGAAGTATTGGCTTCCGAGAATTGCACTTGGATAGACATTTGCAGCCAGCATTGCCGTTGACTAGGGTTAATTATCTTTTCCAGAACTTCAAATATTGTGAGATCGTTTGTTCAAAAGGCCGTTACAGTTAAATTGGATTTGACGAGGTAGCGAAATGTTGCATGTTTCTGTAGCTAATCCACTATGAACCTGCTGTCAGATGGCATCACGTCATGTTGACAGTCTAAGCCGCTCTATTATGGAATCCTCAAGTATTATAGTCAACCAATTGGATAATAAAACAAACTATATGCGGTCTTTCCTCCTACATGATTCCTGTGGCATAATCTCAAGTTACACGAACTTAGATGTTCAAATATCGGCCGTGTATGTCACTTTTCTGTTTAACTCCTTAAGCTTATCTTAAGATAAATGATCCCTTACAAAAAAAGTCATATAGTATCTTATAGAATTTTTCTATGGTATCCTATACGATATTCTAGATCCTATAGGATTTTATAATTATCCTAAATGATCCTATAGTATGTAAAAAATCCTATAGGATCATATAGGATTTTTCTGTAAGAGAAACGTCAAAAGATGACAGGCAATCTTGGAAATATTATCTTTGTAGAGAATTGGGGAAGTCCGTGTTATACCCACTTTGTCAACGTACAGGAGCATGGATATGATCAAGCCTAAATCGACGCAGGTAGAAAACTAAGCAGGTATTTACCACCCTTATAGGTAACAGAATGATCGCGTGTAGCTAAATGCGTTCATTAGGGGTCCGTGACTACGCGGTATGCAAGCCTGTGACAACTTTGAGTTCCCTTTGAGTGGGGATGAAGGTTGTCCATAGAAACCCTAACCTTAAAGACGTCCGGATTTTTTTTTCTCCAGAAAAAAATTCATTCAATCTAGACTCTCCGAATACACATCGAATAGGTTGTTTTCACTATTTACAGTAAATGGAATCCGTTACTACGTCTGTCACGAAGTAAAAGTTGCGGAAGTTACAACAATGTTACCAAGTCTGTCCCAATAGAGCCGCTGAAAGATTGACAAACGTAGAAGCATTGATGACTCAAAAGTGGAGTTCTCGGAGCTTCTTTTGACATCTATGACGTAATCTATGACGTAATCTATGACGTAACTAAATTAGTGGACATTGTGGATACTACCATTAAATCATCTGTAGTCTTTTAAGATTAGTCTCTCGATATGAGAAGAAATAGTGCCGAAATAATTTAAACCGATTTAAAGACACCTTAAAAAAAGAATTGGAACAACGGTATTTTTATGAGTGTCAAACTTTAGATCAACACTGAACTCATAATCAGCCATACCTCGCCGATTAACTTTAGATCAACACTAAACTCATAATCAGCCATACCTCGCCGATTAACTGCAATCAGAACATTGTCAGAGTGAGGCTTTGAACTCAAACGGATTTCAAGACACCTAAATAAACAAGTACCAGAAATGGAGCAATGTATTTATATTAAATACGGACAAACTCTCACCTACTCATCTAGACAGCCAATCTGTTGGACAAGTCACTATAGTTCAACTAATAAAACATTGAAAGATAATTTAAGTTGAGGCCCCTGTTTGAGATATATTCATCAATGAACAGAGGGGACCACTGAATGCACCGATGTTATATTTTGACATTCCCATAGCTCATTGCCAAAGGGCTGAGTTGTCGTTACATGTAGAGTAACAAGAATGTTGGCCTGTTGAATTATCGTGTTATAACATGTTCACATTGAAATGCTTCCCAGTCTCTTTCTATTGAGTCAGAATTGTCAGAAGAAGTCTTGACATAATTAAGTTACTATTTGATTGATCAGACAGGGATTGTTCTGAGACTGACTTTAATTCCCGTCACGATAACGGTAGTTTGGCAGATTCGGGTAACCGCTTCTCTGTCTCATCCCATCGGCTCATTGAACATAGCGACTCGACCAGGTTTTTAACAGCTCACAGACATTGATTTCTTGGGCAACATAAGTACTTGTGGGCCTTTTTATTGGATGTAAAATAATTATCTGTTCCAACATTCACAACAGCAATATTAATGGGTTTCAAACATAATTGTACAATACTCTCTTAATTAGTTATATCAACAATAAACTGATGGTGAAGACATTGTCAGAATGAGACTGTCAACTCCATTTCATGATGCCTCGTGGTATATACGTAATAAAGAGATAGTTTGTGTAACTGTGTAGGCTTAAAAAGAGGGACAAAGATAACTCTGTGAGGCACAAACATAGAAAGTCAACACACCCTCCTGTAATTAATATAACACTTGGAATAGTTTCCCAACCTCGAGACAATTCACCAATCTCCCCCCATACTTCTTGCAGTATCGCCAACTGATGACCTCCATGTTTTGAATGTGGCTGAGACTAAAGACACTTAATTATCTCCCTTGCTCATTTTTTACCATGAAGTATTGTCGTCATATAAACTCTGGGTAAGATCTATCAGCTTTGAAGAATTTTTATGAAACAGTCCGCCACGAAAACAGAATAGTAGTATACATAAAAGAAATAATTGTCTTTTCTTGACGGATGTCTGGTATTGCCTGCTTTAATTTAGTGTACTGTTACCTATTGACGTATATAACAGCTGCGGCAGAGGTGTATAGTTTTGGTCAAACATGGCGGCGCCCATCGATCTGATGAAACAAATATTCAAACCTTGTTTATTCCAATCCGTTTACATTTCCGTTGAATAAGTATACAAAACATTTTACGTTTCTCCAAGCTGCTTTGTACATAAAGCGTTAGTTGTATCTGAAGCAGGCAGTTCATCAAGAGTGGGTTAAATACCAATCTATGCAACAAGCAAAAATTCAAATTCTAAATTCTAAGAATACAAACAGGCCATAGAGAGAAACAACAAACAAAGACAAGACAGGACAAATACAGGACAGTCCCGGGACGCAATACAAAGACAACACAAACAGATCGGATTGTTGTTCCCCTTTAGCTCTGAGAGCACCGGGGCAACAGGAAGCTCCCTCCCAACCACCCACGCATTTTATATGTTATTGGACCAAACGTTACAGAGTGACCGAAGCCCAGCAAATGAAATTCAGGAAATAATTTGCAAGAATGACAGCAATTGGGCTAATTAATGACATCAGCAATTTTCAAAGTGAGAATTCTCGATTGGTTAGTTCAACACGCTTATTTTTTCTTTCTTATATTCGTTGGTTAACCAATATAAGAAACAAATAAGCCTGCACTAAATAAGCCTGCACTATTTCAACCCTTAAGAAGGATTTTGGTGGCATATCGGGAGATTATCCCTATCTTAGCTTTTTCTATTATGTCGGAATTGTTAGAAGAAATTTTGACATAATTAAGTTACTAGTTGATTGATCTTACCGTCAATGTCCTGTGGTTCACTTTAATTCTGGTCACGACAATGGTAGTTTGGCAGTCTCGGTTGACAGAATGTGTGTCTGATTAAACGTTGGGTTTGTTGCTTCGAAAATTACTGCAAACTGTTCTTGAAAATTTCCTGTGAACTGATAAAAGGGTTAACGTGTGATAGATAACCTTTTCACGAATCTTCTATAAAAATGGACCTTTTTTTAACTATCCACGCATCAACTTCCACTTAAGCAGTATTTTCGAAAGTACATGTGACTTTTAGAACCCATCTGATGCTATTTACCTAACCCAGTAATATTCACTGCTTTCTCAGATGACAGGAAAAAAAATCGACCGAGCTATGTTTGCATATAACTGTGTTTACATAAAGTGTACACATACTGTGACTCTGGAAATATTGCAAGGCTATACTACTCGCCTTTCTATAATACTATACTATAATATACTAAAATATACTATAATATACTAAAATATACTATTATTTATTAATACTCGCTAAAGGGAATAATAACAAGGCTTCGTTGTATTCTGTTTTCGTAACTTTGGGCTACGCAAATCATCCGCTGTGACTTCATGCACAGCACATATATAGAGTTAACCAGACTCTTTGTTTGTTTCTAGGGTTTTTTCGCCAGGCTTTGCTTAATCTTACCAAGCAACACGCGAATAATAGTACCCTGATGCCTTGCTAATTGCCAATAAATATCTTCGGATTGTAAAACATGAACACCTAAGACAAACGTCTAACCAAACACATGCTTTCCATTGTCTTCTGTCCAAACATCAATCGCTGAAAATTACATAAGCACGTGGGCAAGGGAGCTCATTCCTCGATTGTAAATGAGCTCCCATAGACCTGACTTTATGCATCCCCTGGTATATATTATCTTTAATCTCGATTGTAAATGAGCTCCCATAGACCTGACTTTATGCATCCCCTGCTATAAATTATCTGTTGTACAATTAAGCATTACACATAAAAATAGACCCAACCCGATATGATGCTATTTCCGAAAGCAGAATAACAATATAGATCGAACATCAAAGGGATCTATTAGCATTGATCTGACAAATAACCTCCGGTACACCACTTCCGGTTTGGCTACCAAATTCATAAAACCGTCTAACAGCTATTCCTTTATGGTATGTTTGTCGCTGAGAGGTAAAGACTTCCTCTGTGTTTTGTTGGCGCTTCTCACAACAACCGTCATTTTTTTAAACTCAAAAGTCAGTTTAGAGTACGTTTTATTTTGACCAGTATAAGTAATAGCCAAATAAAACCGTCGTATATTATGTCCCAGGCCATACCTTCTTCCTGTGATCCCAATTCCCCTTCCATTTTAAATTCTAATCAAAACACAGAAAGTGTAGTTTTACAGTTATTCTTCGCTAGTGACCTGTTCCACGCTGATCTCCATTCAGCCCAGTCAAATATTGTGCTTCACAAAATGAGATCTTCCGTAGGAATATAACAGGAATGGTTGTCTGATCACGTGTCAGTCTCTGATTTTGTGTTATTTATCCATCCAGGAAGCTATTGATTCTTTTTTTCATATAATTCTTGGTATTACTCCATTATTAAAACACATCAACTTAGTGGGAGTGGGAAAGGAACATTTTTGAGCAGGTCTTAAAGTTACTCGATTTTAAATTATTTACCAGTTTTTTTCTTTCATTCGTTTATTCTGTAGGAAAACATCCATTAATATTGTTAAGATTTTTTTTAAAATGTGATTTTCAAATGTATATCTATCAGTTGAAATGTATTTTTGCAGAAGACATCTTTTCTCTAGAGATGCGTTATCTTTCATGATATGGAAAACAAAATTGACAAAATTACTTTTGACGGAAGCGCATTACTACTAACTTCTAAGTGAGGGAAAAATTTAACAGTGGATGTAATCCTCCCCGACTATTCTGAGCTACCCTCCGGCGTTTCCATGGTAACCATAAAGCCTTTTTACTTCGTTAATTTTGAGAATTGTTTCTTTCGTCCTTAACTTCACGACAGCAAAAATGAAAATAAAAAAAATGATCGCCATGTAAATTACCACAAGAAACTCTTTTGTCAAAATGGCAGACTTGGAGTTGAAAAAATTCCAAGTCCATTTTTTGTTCCTTAGTAGGAATGAAAAACAAAGAAGATGGGTATATACAGAGCGTATGTTGTGACACATAACATACACACACTCAACGAAACCATATATTATAACTGCCATGGATAGTGTCGAAAACATGTGATTAATGCCAGACAGTTTACATAACAAAATTCTAGCTATAGTTTTTATTTGCTTTTAAAGAATCGAAGTGGTAAGTTTGAGGGGGAGAGGGGGTGGGTGTGTGTGTGTGGGGGGGGGGGGGGGGGTGTAAAAAATTTAA
>JAQQZZ010142872.1:0-13027 GCA_030265115.1 Mopalia vespertina | reverse complement strand
GATATATAACCCCGGGTCATAGAAACAAATCAGTGGATTTATAAACCCGGGTCATAAAAGCAAATCAGTGGTTCTATAAACCCGGGTCATAGAAGCAAATCATTGGCTCTATAAACCCGGGTCATAGAAACAAATCAGTGGCTCTATAAACCGGGTCATAGATTTAGACATACTGCAATGCCGTAATATTGAACCAGGTAATTAACTTACTTGTTACATAAACTCTTCAGAATCAATGGATTCAAGTGTTTAAATTGATGTGGTTTTGATACAAAATAAAGAATCGTCAACATTGTCCAAGATTGCATCTGCCTTAGAAGAACAAGAATTCCCTGGTGCATGTCTAAAAGACGAGACCCACAAGTCACGGATAAACTAGAAGCAAAACAGAATCTTTTACGTCGGCCTGTTTAGAGAGAAAACCAGAAAATGTACACTTGATGGTGATGTTTTATGAAGCAATTGTTTGATACTTAAAGTACTTAAACATGCGATTTGAAAAAGATATACTTATTTCTTTATTTATCCCGAAACAATTACTAGACGGTGGACCAGAACACGGTTTGCATTGGACATGTATGCAAGATGAAAGAAAGTAGAAACATGCTTAACTTAAGTTAACAAATATTTCATGAACCAATATTCACTAATACATAGTAGTGACAATAGAAATGGATGCATTAATTTAATTAAATAAAATTTACAAATAAAAAATGTACGATAACATGGTACGTGAACTACCTACTATACCTTGTAATGTTTGGTTGATAGGCCTTTAACGCCATACCTGAGTAATTTATTTATAGGAGAAGAAACCCAACTCGATTTGGCTGGCAATCACTAAATACATTCAGGAGAATAAATAGGAGAATATGAGAAGAAACCCAACTCGATTCCGCTGGCAAACACTAAATATATTCAAGACCACAAATAAGAGAATAGGAGACGAAACCCAACTCGATTCCACTGGCAAACACTAAATACATTCAGGAGAACAAATAGGAGAAGAAACGCAACTCGATTCCGCTGGCAAACACTAAATACATTCAGGAGAACAAATAGGAGAATAGGAGAAGAAACCCAACTCGATTCCGCTGGCAAACACTAAATACATTCAGGAGAACAAACTGCCGCCATCCGCTGCTCTCATTAATCGTCAGAAATTGTTTCATGATAAAATCATGTCCGTTTCTCGATGATTGACAGAACAGGGTTAACTTTTAAACATCCAATTAAAATTTTCTATTAGTTGTTTCTAGTCTTAATCTTCATACAGACTTTGATTGATTACCACTGCTTAAATACGACATAACGAAATACTGCAGTGTGGAACGCTCCAAATGACATGACCTAATTAAACCTGTTCGCAGTAACCGTATTCTACCAATCCTCGAGACGACAAGCGACTTAAGTCAGCGGATAAAACCAAAGGAAGTGTTGAAATAGCTGCTGAACACTGGATGTACCATCCATCAGATTGATTGATTTATTGATTGGTTTTGCACGCCGTGCTTAAGGGTATATCACTTATACGACGGCGGTGTATTCCAACAATAATCGACACTAGCACAATCAAGATGTGAAGTAGTTCCATAATGTTGCACAGTTAACTCTCCTCCAGTGCTAAATAAAGACAGTATTGCTACTCTTCAAACAAACTGCCCTTCGCCGGAGGGCCCAGCTCTAGTGGGAAGCCAAGAGGATAATAATAGTGAGAGTGGAACCTAGAGTCATGAAAAGTGAAACAAAGAATCCTATCTTATCAAACAAATGGGGATCAATACACCAGAAGCGAGATGTGTTTCCCCGATAATTTAATCGGTTATTTTCGGTTGTATTTTTTTTACTTTCCTGGCTGACGTTTTTGTTCACCGAAGAACTGTTCATGTTTTCTTCTATAAACACATCCTCGGGAAAACTAGATCTGTAAAATTGCTTTTTCTCCGAGACATGCTGTTGGTTTTCGTCCCTTGAAAGCAAAGGGCCTAAATATTCCCTGCTGCGGATATCTCCATCTCTCTGCGAACCAATGACCGTAGATTGTCTCTTGAATATGGCCCGTCTCACGCTGGCTGTACGGGGCAGGATCGTGGGTTCGGGCAGCAGGTCCTCGTTCCGGTAATGCAGATACAATCCGATAGCCGAGAGAATTACTGATATGGTACCAATTCCCAACAACACCGACAAATACACCGCTGAAAGTAAAGATAAATTGTATTACCCAAGCTGTGAAAAACTTTCCTTTCTAGAGGTCTGTTTTGTAGACCGAGCGCTCGCTGTCGCCCCGTGGAATTTTCTATATAGAACAGTATTGCCCGAACGACTATACGAAGGTCCGATCTATTAAACACGCCTCGGTTGTTCGCTGGAATGGCCGTCATGTAAGACAAAATGAAATGTAAAGTTATGGCGTAGGGCTAATACTAACCGTACCCTAAAACTAACCCCTAACCTAACACTGATGACGCCATATCTTACATAAAGGATATACCTGTTCGTTCGTGCCTAATGAGAAATGGTATAAAGGGATTGAAAGCAATTTTATAAATCCTTAGTCTCGTTTTGTGTGTCGAGAGCTTTGTGTTACCGTGCTTTGCCAACAAGCCACAGCAATCAATGAACGATCGTCATTGTTTTATTTACAATATTGGACAAAAAACTCAAGCTTCGGATTCCATCCGACTTTTGCGTCACTGTCTGTAGCACCTATAGTTGTGTTTATCAGATATATGGCATATCCTGGTTTAAACGAAACACACATATATTAGTGTAACCATAATAGTATTTTCAACTTGTTAAAAATGACAATGTTAGCAATAAAAACACTGACCAGGTTGTAAGCTGTTGTAAGTTACAATGGTTTTATTAACACCCTAATTAGAAGCTTTATGGTGACTAATGTTACATTGAAAAATAAAGATCGTAACGCTTGACGGATGTCAGTGCAAACACCATTCACTCAGCGAACAGCAAGAAATACAAATTTCGGGCTGAAAAAAAACATAGTGCTCCATTCCCACCATTGAAGCAAGGTTTTCTTTCTCTAGAATAAAAATGTTATATACCAGGTGTCTTAGAATCTAATGTCGCCATAAATCATGGGAAAATTATTTATTAGGTTTAAAAGGAACCGACTATTGGGTGACTAAGGTAAGAATCCTGTGCTATAGTCTGGTGCTTCGTTGGAGATTTTAAGAGCTAAATTCAATCAAATACCAAATCTTAATCGAAATGTTAATTACGCTTTTGAGGACAGTACGTTTTGGCTTTATCGAAGGCCGGGTGTGTATTAAGATCATAGAAGATAAAGGTTGTTTAGCTAGCATTAACATTAAGCTTAGAGCGGTAATCCATATGCCATCTACCCACTCATTACAATGGTGATATTGTATCGTTTTAACATAATTAGTAAGACTTTATGGATTTTCAACTTCTGGGTTTGTTCATACGCAACATTTCAGTGCAGATACTAGCACCGTTTTCAAGCTAATTAGCTTAATTAGCTCTATAAAGTCTTACTTATTATGTTATCATCCCAGCTTCTAAATGCCGCTAAAACAGTGATATAATATCGTTTTATGTTTTTTTTAACGGTGACATTACATCGTTTTGATTTGTGTTTTGTGGTTTTTGGTTTTTGGTGGGGTTGTTTTGTCTGTTGTTTATTTTATTGTATGCTGTCCTCAATATATTCCATTTTTTCAATCGATGGACAATACGAAACAGTAAGTTGATTTTGATACAAGCGCTAAATAACACGATTTAAGCCAATGTAACGACAAAGATTGCACCACATCCAAACAAAAGATAACTCCCATGAGTGACTACGGGATCTGGTTGTTTTTTATTCCATATCGACGTTATTGGGATAAGCAAGTGATTTATGAAGATAATAGTCAATGCTAGGTGTCCAAGCCAATGTATGCACCGGAAGCGTTTCGTAAAGTTATCTCTAGTTAGTTGATGGAGAGTTCTACTACTTACCGAACAAGGAGACATGCAGGGAGGTCTGCGGTAAAGACGAGTTGAGTAAACTAATAAACAAGGTGAAGGACAGCAACACTGTGATGGACAGGGACATTTTCTCGCCCGATTCAGGCGGTAACACAAACACAATAGCGTTCAGCATTGATAGCAGTGTGACGGGCACTAAGTAGTGGAGGACGTAGAATGTCCGCTTTCTGACCAGGTGAAACGTGTATTCCAGGTAGGCGTACTTTCTTGTGGAGTCGTCCGAGTATCCCTGAATGTAGTGCTGGGCCCCAACGAACTCAATGTCCCATTCCCCGTTGGGTCTTAGAGCCCTGAAGACAAAATCCTCGTTAGATAATCTCAAATCGGCTTCAGAACTCCGACTCATCCAGAACATGATCACGATGGAACAATTCTGACGGTCAAAGGGATAATATGTGATGTCAACAAGGCAGTACAATTCAAAGGCACTGCCCGGTTCAAATGTCACCGCACCAGAAGAGGTTAGGCGGACCAAGTTCCCGTAATCACTAATTTCCAGTAATCCTTCATAACTGAAACAAAACAATAAATAGAGGATATTACATATTGAAATGTGAATACTATCAATAGTGCTCTGGAGCGTACACTCTTAGAAAACTCTGGCTCTAATGGAACCCTTTAAGGTTCTTCAGTCATGGCTCTGGTGGAATCCTTAATAGTTCTGTATGGAACCCTTACAGCAGCAGTTCCAAGTATTTATCCCTTTCTTCTTATATTAAAGAACCGTTTTTGTCGCAATGGTTCCATATAGAACCATCATCTTTTCTAAAGAACCCTCAGAGAACCATTATTTCTAAGTGTGTAAGGGACAGATGTTATCAACACGCGAAGCATAGAGTGGGCAATTAGCCTCCCGACCCAGTTACAAGAATACTATAATGATATTCAAACTCCACTGTGCGATATTATTGTGGGTCAGATAATTTCGTAAGTCAGAGTGTTCCAAACATTTCTCCGACAGTTTCAAACCTGGTGAGTTCGGAACAGCATGGCGTTCTTCTAAACGTGTCGTGGAATAGAATGACGTTCGCAACATGGCGACAAATGATGCAACTGTTATGTTGTTTGGTAAAATGACACGCATTTAGTTTAACGTCTTAATATATATATTGTTTTATTTCAGACTACATACAGTCCATATAATAATACACATATAATAATGAGTCAGCTGATATATGGGAGAAGCAAAAAATGAAAACATGACATTTATACTTAGATAGATTGTACAGCATAATACACTGATATATAGTCATGGATGAGAAATCAACAGGACAACCTAAAAGATGATAGAAACGAAGGTTTAGTGGTTGGCGTGTCGGCCTTCCAATCCTACTTCGATGTGTCGCTCACGGGTTCGAGCCCATCTGTCGCCATCAGGTATATGAATGAGTTACACGATGTGGCTGATCCGGTAGTTGCGGTTTTTACGAGGTTTTCTCTCGGTTTTCGGTCGTATTTTAGCAAGGAACAGTGTGAAGTGGTCAATACGTCATCATATAAGTCAAATACCCTTGAGTATGATGTTAAATCCCAATCAAACAAACAAACATTTATTATTTCTTTCCAAGACATGCCACACGACTGCATGGGCTAGTTCAAAATGTCACAGCTTAGGTTGACCTACCCGTTAAAAATCTTCAAATCTGGTGTCCACACGTCTTGTTTTGATATCATTATATCAGATAGACCATTGTGTTTAGTTTCATCCCACTGTAAGAAAGCATCCACCCATTCCTGGACAAAAAAACACAAAGTGAGTTAAGTGTATTATCTCCCTTAGCGAGATGTATACTCTCATTAATCAACAGATATACAGAAATATATTTCATTATCCTCTGACAAAAGCATGCCCGTTTCTAGAGAATTGGCAGAACAGGGTTTACTTTTAAACATCAAATTAAAATCTTCTATTGGTTGTTTCTAAAATTAATCTTCGTACAGACTTTAACTGGTTACCGACAAACTTGTTTTTGAGGCAGCCAATTAAACAGCCGTGGCTTAAGATACGACATAGACAAGTGAAGTCTGGAACGCCCGAAATGACATGATCTAAGTTACCCTGCTCGCAGTAACCCTGTTCTGCCAATCCTCGAGACATCCAGTGACAAATGTCAATAGATAAAAAGGAAATAATTTGTATTAATAGCCACTGACCAGTGAATATACGAGATATATAGAAGTGTGGATAACTGTGTTTCATTGAATCATTTTCATAGAGAAATCAATATTGTGCTGAAATATGATATGGCCTAGGTGACATTCATAAAACAATGCCCACCATCATCTTATAAATTTTTGCTTTATCCTTAATTATTTGACTGTTTTTCAGACGTGATATATCGTTATAAAATATCTGAAAGACAGATCGTGTAACCAGTGTTGGAAGAAAAAAATGATAAGACGGCTTTTAAACTTGAAATATCGGCTGAAGTGTCAGTCTTTGAAGAATAAATGGTAAGACGGGTTTTTAACATGAAATATTGGCTGTATAGTCAGCCTTGTGGAAAAAAAATGGTAAGACGGTTATTAAACATGAAATATCGGGCGTGCTGTCCGTGTGAGGAGATAAAGTAATAAGATCATCATATTAGATTCGACGTATTTCAGAGTTAGGTTTAAGGAGTGGGTTTTGTTTATCATATACCAAGGTTAGGTTTAGTGGTAGATTTACGGTTAGGGTTCAGAATAACTTTGGTTATTCCCATGCAACGGGTCTCATAATTCCTTGAATTTCTACTTTAATCCCGTGAGTTAAGTTATGATTTTGAGCTCAAATCAACGAAAATGTTCATAGTAAGTCCTTATTTCTTTGTTTTGTTTTGTCTATACAGCCTTTCAACTGCGAAGAAAATATTCTACCACACTTCACACTGTCACTCTCCTACCGACAAATTTCAACAATTGTCAAACGTCGTAGGAGAGGGACTATCTTCCATCCGCATTTCCCTTAGCAAGACTTGAAACTTCACATTTTGTCTGACACGCTGATAATAAGGGACAGTACTCATTGGCCTATGCTCTGTCGCTCTAGTGAATGTATATTTTATTAATTCCACAAACAGGTACAAGAATGTTTCAAACTTACCAAGTAAAACCACGCCGATATCGTAAGTTTCTGTTCTCTCTCGTCCTGTAAAAAGAAAAAGTGAATAAAATAATGAAAATGTTACAAATATTAAAAATGTTCAAATGAATTTTAACTAAGAAAATTATATATTATATAAACAAAATAATAATAACTTAGATCAAAAATTAGAAAAATGAATTTAATAATCACGAGGAATTTATGAAAAGGAATGAGATGAAATTGAGAGCAGCTCGAAAACAAACCCAGAGTGGCAAAAAAAAATGCAGAATAAGTTGCTTCTAAGCGTATATTACCAATAGCACGTTTCTTGTTGAAAACGCGGCCCTGCGCTTACTAATCCTTCTTCGATTTACCATTCACGGGATCGAGTCCGTCTGTCGACCATCAGGTATATGAGTGAGTCACACGATGTGGCTCCGGCAATCGCGGGGATGGTCACACGATGTGGCTCCGGCAATCGCGGGGGTGGTTTTTACGATTTTTTTCATCGTAATTAGGCAAGGAACAGTGTGACGTGGACAATCCGTCGTCATATAAGTGAAATACTAGTACCATTGAGTACGACGTTAAAATCCAATCAAACAAACTTGTTGAAAACACGATTTTATACATGCGTTACCATTTCGAAGAGAGACAGTTGGTGATAAACATTAATTTGAATCTCTTCATTGATCAACTTGTTCTATTGGATTAGGCCTATATTATATCTAAATGGTAACAACTGACTAAACTATTCGAATAGGTTATTTCAGACTTTAGGATATATGGGGCCATTTTCTGTTTACCCAGGGTCCGAGGTCCTTGTTCAGTCCTAAGTGGGATGAACTGCAAGCTGAATTTATTAAAAAAAAATGAGGCCAACATTTAGAGCCTATTTTAATTAATCGTTTTATGCCTATCGTCAATGAACTCTGACAGAACAAGATTCTAAAAATGTGGCCAACATTTACTGCCTATTTTAATTTAATTAATCGTCTTATGTCTATCGTCAATGAACTCTGTCAGAACAACATTTCTATTCAAAAAGCGCCAACATTTACTGCCTATTTTCTTTAATCGTTTTGTCACCATCATAAATTCCATGATTAGTAATGTGTACTTTATTTTAACTTGTCAGTCGATATATGACCTTTCAGTAGTGATTCTATTTTCATTTCCTTAAGTAGCTTCGCTGGTTTAGTGTCCGTGATGCGATGGACTCAACCAGAGCACAGGGACAATATCGCTCATCATCGTAAACGGGCACCTCCATTTTAATTGCATGTTTTCCTACCCAAAGACTACGGTGATTCAACTTTAATATACAAACTGCCTGGATACAAGCAAGACATACGACACAGTGGGTGTTTTTTATTTTGTTCGATTGGGGTTTAACGCCGTACTGTAGATTATTTCCAGTGGGTTTATAAACGGCAATGGTAATCCATTTTCGTAATGTTTCCTTAACTTGAGTCTGAATCTAATACTGGTTAATTACCGGTTAATTATCGGGCCTGCTGGTTTCATACCCCGTTAAAAGTATTTAAAGGCTGTTCCGAGCAAATGTTCATTATATAGATTACGCTGCTAAATATATTCGTGACCTTAAACCATGAAATTCAATTAAATGAATTTATTTTATGTTCCGCTGAACAAAGGGACTATATCGCTCATCATCGTAAACAGACAGTTATATTTTATTGGTTGTTATTCTACCCAAATACCGCGGGGATTCAACGTTAATATACAAACTGCCTAGATACAAGCAAGACATACGACACAGTGGGTGTATATTTTTTGTTTGATTGGGGTTTAACGCCGTACTAGATTATTTCCAGTGGGTTTATAAACGACAATGCTAATCCGTTTTCGTAATGTTTCCTTAACTTGAGTCTGAAACTAATACAGGTTAATTATCGGTCAATTGCCGGGCATGCTGGTAACATACCCTATCAAAATTTATTAAAGGCTGTTCAGGCCAAATAGTCATTATATAGATTACGTTTACACCAGCCTGCTAAGTATATTCTTGACCTTAAACCATGAAATTCGATAACATTAATTTATTTCATGTTCCGCTGAATGATTTAAGGCAATACGCAAGGGTATTTGCTAATACAAGCGAGAACCATTACCATTGCTGGATAAATATTGGTTGATGTACTTCTCGTGCTCTATTCCAGACTAACGAACCTCAGTACTGACCATATGAATGGTGCTAGCTTAATTGGAATTAAAGCCATATATTTGACGTTCCATCAATCTTAGTTCAACTAGAAATTTTCGAAAACCGACAAAAAACTGGCTGAAAGTTATTCAGTTCGATCGAGTAAATCGGTAAAAAAAAATCCCAGTTTTACCGATTTTCAAGAGTGCGTATACATTGACATGAAATTGTTTCTAATCAATTGCAATCGGTTTCACCTAGTTTTTTTGAGTTGTTGTAGTATAGTTAAAAGCAGTTTTAAAAAGAACCCATTAGAGAGATCTTTTTTATCTACTCTAATCTTAAAATCTTGTTAATGATTGACCGAGTTTATAGTAACAATGTGAAAAACAAAACCACAGATGGTTTCGTTTCACAGGTTTTTGGAAATGTCAACAGCGAGCTGTGTTAGAAGCGGTGTGTCAGCGACAATCCAGTGGACCTAGATTATGATAGCATTAAGCGAACAAAATATTTTACAGGCCCTCAATGAATGCTGAAATTTTTATTTTTATTTTAATAACAAAATAAAGCAGGGTTGTAGATACTTGTGAACTGTAACCGGTTTATTTTTAATAATTAAAATTTTTCTACTAGAATGTTTTTGTTTTCCTCTGGGGTTTTATTTTTCATATATATATTTGTGAAATGTAACCACGTGATACATAAAAACTTCTATAAGAAAGCTATCCGCTTTTAATTTTTCAACAGAGAATTGTCACATCTATACATAACGACTTTACTTTCAAAAACTCGGTTCAAGAGATCTTTTTTTCGATCTACTATTTACATTAATTCTAGCTATTTAATCGATCAAATCTGTCATCTTTATAGCTACAAAATGAAACCAAACCACAGCTGGTCCGGTTTTGTTTCCGAGTCTTTGTGAATGTCAACAACGAGCTGCGTGATATGATCTGGCTGATAACTGGCACGAAACTGTTTTATTCAGCGACCAAACAGTGGACCTACGTTATGATAGCTTTTAACCAACACAATAATGTTCTTGTCCAGATTCAAAGCTGAATTTGTTTTATATTAAATAGCTAGGAATCTTAGAATTTTTTTTTAATTAAAATTTCTGTACTGAAAATTGGATTTTTCATTATCTTGTTTCCATATGTATCAGTGAAATCATTTTGATTTGGCTTAAAATTGACTGGTGGCCCAAATAGTCTCAATTGTACGACTTGCTACAGTATGAATACATATAAACGGTCCGCCTAAAGGCGGGATAGTTCAAGTTTATTAGAATGCCATCACCTTTTCATTTTCAAAACAGAGCATTGAAATATCTCGTTTGACTCCCGGTGGAGGCAAGCACATTTTTCTCTCTTCATTTATTCAAAATATTGCAAATGTTGGCAAAGTATATGGCTATCCGCTATTTATTCAACTGAAGTGTAGACGTCAGTAAAGAGTTTTGAACGACATTTAGAAGTCGGGTAACATAATTATAAAATTTGTGAATTACCACTTCTTGTTTTGTGATAGAACACAACGTTTAGATACATATGCCTGTATCGTCATCAGGTGTAAATTGACTAAAAAGATGAGACGTCGGAAGCTATATACCAGTATAAAGTAGTTAAATAAACAAGGTCCAATGTTTTAGTGCATCTTATGACGATACAGGCGTATGTATCGAAACGTTGTGTTCTATCACAAAACAAGAAGTGGTTATCCAGAAATTGTGTAATTATAAGTAAAGAGGTTTTAAATAGATGTTTCATCATATATATATAGGCGGCGAGGAGTTTAACCAAAACTGTCACCTCTAACCCAGTTACAATGTAGACCATTACATAATGGATGGATGGATGGATGGATGGATGGATGGATTTGTTGATTCATTGATTGATTGAATGAGTCTGTACTTACTAAGGAATGGACGTTGAATATAAACAGAGAGACGTTGATAATTAGTGGACATGAACGGTTATATACAGGTCTGAGGTCCGGGCTGAAGTCCGAGAATAAACTAGTCCTCAACGCCATGAAGTCAGTTTTAGAATTGGACTCCTTGTCTGAAATACAAAAAATACGAAGAAATTTGGAGAATCAAATTTATACAAGGTGAAAAACAATTCAATATGTAAAGCAATCTTGTTTCGTCTATATCATCGTCTCAGCGCACTGTTATAGTTGTGATGCTGTAAAAGCCTTCGCTAACCAAGAGTTTTATTCCGGACTACTCTACATTACAACCCTTGGCAGACAGGGCCCCTATATATATATCCAGAACCTACAGCAGCGCCCCCAGGCGAATTAAGTAACCTAGGTTCGAGTAAACTACTCCTTTTACAATAACATTCAGCTAATCATTTTTGTGTTTACAACTAACTTTTGTTATTGACAATCGCCGAATTTTTAGCCGAGTCATAGCGTAACAGCTATAGGCCATCTGATTGGACTTATGTAAGTTTCCAGGCAGCCCATCTTGCCGCAGATTCTGGTTATAGCGACTCGCTCCCCGATGGGTTTCATGTAGGTAGCTCGGAATAAAATTCTTGGTTAGCGAAGATGTGACACAAAGGACGTATTGAGATATTTGGATCATTTGATATTTTATGCGCTGTCGGTCAAATTTAGGTACACAAGATTTCAAGCTAAAAAATTCCACACCAGAATATAGAACACAAGAAGAACTCTTTCGTCCTTTGTTCTCAAATTCAAAATAACAGGATAAACTCACATTATATCGAAAACCACAATCTGTCGCGATTAGTGTAGAATATGTTTAAAATCAGAATTTCACTATCCGATCATAGTAGAACAAGACTCACTCGAATTTGTTCCATGCAGCTTTTACCCGATGATCAAATCCAACTCGTTTGTTTGTTTGTTTGTTTGTTTGTTTGTTTGTTTGTTTGTTTGGTTGGTTGGTTGGTTGGTTGGTTGGTTGGTTGGTTGTTTGTTTGTTTGGTTGGTTGTTTGATTGGGTTTGACGATGGACCTCAGATTATTTCACTCATATGACGATGTGCCAGTCAAAAGGGTTAAGAGAACCGCCCTCGTAGTCCCTGGCAACAATTGCATGACGAGACAGGTATAATATATCACGGAGACAACGGCTCCCTGTGTCCCCTTAGATCTGAGAGCACCAGGGCAACAAGAAGCTCCTACCTAACCTCCTGTTTCCGATTTTGAGTGTGTCATATGTGTATGTTAGAGATATCGTTACATGTTAAAAACATAGACTAATTTTCAAAACTTTAACAATAGATAGAACACAACACAATATTTTATATTGCATTTTTAATGTTTTCCATTTTTTTTTAATTAAGTGTTGGCATCAGCTGCAAAATCTTATAAAATCCAAAAGCCAACAAACAGCCTGCACCATATTAACCATAAGATTTATGGCATGGTTATAAAGGAATTGCTACAGATCGGCTTACACTTATCTTTTGTATTGTGGAGCGCAATTCAAGAATTACGTCTTCGCCTAAATAATCCAGGATTTGATTTTTCTGTATTCTGAAGCGCTAAATTGCTTATTTTACAAGCCAATTTTTCTGTATTCTAAAGCGCTAAATTGCTTATTTTACAAGCCAATTTTTCTGTATTCTAAAGCGCTAAATTGCTTATTTTACAAGCCAATTTTTCTGTATTCTAAAGCGCTAAATTGCTTATTTTACAAGCCAATTTTTCTGTATTCTAAAGCGCTAAATTGCTTATTTTACAAGCCAATTTTTCTGTATTCTAAAGCGCTAAATTGCTTATTTTACAAGCCAATT
>JAQQZZ010142850.1:0-13028 GCA_030265115.1 Mopalia vespertina | reverse complement strand
AATTAAACACTCATCATTTACTATTAAATGACTTTCATTCTTGAAGATGGTTGAATAATCCAAAATATAAAAATTATATGACAAGATATGCATTCTTAGTTTCTATATTTTGGTCAATTAAACACTCATCATTTACTATTAAATGACTTTCATTCTTGAAGATGGTTGAATAATCCAAAATATAAAAATTATTTGTCAAGATATACATTCTTAGTTTCTATATTTTTGTTTATTAAACACTCATCATTTACTAATGACTTTCATTCCTGAAGATGGTTGAATAATCCAAAATATAAAAATTATTTGTCAAGATATGCATTCTTAGTTTCTATATTTTGGTCGATTAAACCATCATCATTCCCTTATAAGTTTCATTGCTGATAATAAACCGATTATAGAAACTAATGATGTGTATCTTGTCCTATCTTGGGAGTTAACACTTTGGTCTCCTTATATTATATCTTGTGCTGGACTTCCTTCCAGGGGGATTTCCTTCGCCCATTTTGCTGGCACGTCGTTATATCAGTGAAATAACCTGAAGTCTAGCGCAAAACTATAACAAACAAACATACCGGTATATTGTTTGTATGTATTGTGGCTCGAGCATACCTCTAAGAGTAACTCCCAAGAAGTTATTTTGTACTGCATCGTATCAGCCTATTTGTTGAATATAATAATAATTGGATCTGTCTCAAAATGTACCAGAATCATATATTTTTAATACCATTAGAAACAGTTAATTAAATTATTTTTACATATATCTTTAAATACTTTTTGTTTTACTTAATGTTATTCAGTACTAAAGTATTGTTCTGAAATGAAGACTTTTCTATGTATTAATCTACACATAAGTTATAAATTATCCTCTATAAGCTGGATAGGGACCTACACCAATGAAGAAAGAACTTGTCGGTACATTGTACATTAATGTATCTTTTTAGGTACCATCTTGAGAATTTTCATTCCTCATTAAAGTTATTGTATTGTGGAATTTCTATGCCACATTTTTGTTTTTAAATATAATTTTTTCAATAAATATTTCTCAAAATTATTCCCAAGATGTGTTTTTCAGTCTATCAAGTGAAGTTTTAATTTTGTTGTGATTTAATGGAATTTTATGAAAAGATTATTTTTTATTCATTTCAAATAGGTACAACCTATATGTCCATGAATAATCCACCTACTGTAACCATTATATTCTTTAAATCAGTGGAATGTGATATGCAAAAATGTTCATGTTGACCAGATATTTCCCTGATTGAGTGTATTTTGTATACATTACCCTCTTGAAATAAAGCTTTTATTATTAATATACTCTTAGGCGTTTGTCTTTCCATGTGATGTCTTCGTATTGCGTATAACTTCGTGATTGTCCAGTTTGGTCATTGGTTGTTGCCAGTGAATGTAGGGTAGTTCCGTTCACCCACTGGGCTGTCACACTCTCACAAGAGTGAAATAACCTTAAGTATAACATAAGACCCTAATCAAACAAACAAATCCACTCTTAGGATAACGGTGTTCGAAATTGCTCAGTAAGGTCAATATATAGTTCGATTAGATCCAGGTATTGTCAATGCAGTCTTATGATTTATTGATAGAACAGCTATGCAACCTTGGCGTTGTTAGTCTGTGAATTCCCCCGTCATATGACGTATTTCAGTCTGTTGATTGGGTGGATTTATCAAGAAGACCAAATGTCAAAATTACCGAATTTGCTTCCGATTCAACCAGATTATGTGGCTAAATCTCCTATAGATAACAGAAGAAGGTAAGTCTTGACTACATGGACTCTTATGTGAACAATCATTTGCGAACAGATTTTATCCAATCGAAAACACCTGCTTCAATTTTATCATGTTTTTCCAAGAAAATGGGCACGTGCCAGAGCGATAAAAAGAAACCACAGCTAATCTAAAAAAAGATTTATATAATTATATGCTCTGTTTCATTTGTAGGTTTGAATTCTATACAGAATGAAGTTATCTTTACATCTCATTAACCAAAGACAATGTCATTTTTTCGTATTATTTTATTAATACCTTTGAGAGGCATTTGAAATTTTCATGGCGCTCATAAATATTTAAACAGTGTTTAATTATCCAATATAAGCTGAATTCACCTACAGCCATTAGGACATAACATTAAGCATGCTCTTTATTAATACCTTTGAGAGGCATTTGAAATTTTCAAGGTGCTTATAAATATTTAAACAGTGTTTAATTATCCAATATAAGCTGAATTCACCTACAGCCATTAGGACACTACATAAGGCCTGCTCTTTTCAGCTACTAAATGACTAACATACTCTACAAAAATATTGACAACTAATTTACATATACATTAAAACTGGACAACATTTTACGTCACGGTGTATATCAGTATATCAGGCCATTTTCAGGGGGAAAAATGTGTGGGTGACAGATTTGTGGTGGGCTTAGGCCCTGAAGAAAGAGGGAGAATGATTGTCCTAGCCAATAGCCTAGCATCTAAAAGAAGACAAACTCAAAAGATGCTGAGGTACATGCATTCTGGATGGTGAAATTAGGACTCAGGGATTTGACAGTTGGGAGGAGGGCCTGTAGTGTAAGAATGTACACTTTTTATATACACTCATGAAAATAGATTAAGAACATCATTGGGATAGTTTACCACATCCTGTTTCTTAACAGGTCTGCCATCAAAGTAAATAGAGTGGATTGTATGTTTGATTAGGGTTGAATACCGTACTTAAGGTTTTTTCACTCATATGACAGCATGCCAGATGTGAAGAAATTATCCCCAAAACCACCGGCAACATACAAAGGCAACACAAGATAAAAAAAGACAACACAAGACAAAAAACAAAGACAACACATGACAAAAAACAAAGACAACACATGACAAAAAACAAAGACAACACAAGACAAAAAAGACAACACAAGACAAAAAACAAAGACAACGCAAGACAAAAAACAAAGACAACACAAGACAAAAAAGACAACACAAGACAAGAAACAAAGACAACACAAGACAAAAAACAGACAACACAAACAGATCGGCTTTATGTTGCCCCTGAGTTTTGTGAGAACCAGAGTAACAGCAAGAGGATGCCCTCCAGCAAAGTAGGGTTGAAACTAAATGTCCTTCCTCTTACAAACAGAAGCAACTGACAGACAAAATTTACACTGGTTGACCAGAGGTTATCAATGTGATCAGGAGCTCTAAGTTTATTTGGCTGGCACACCATCATATGAGTGAAATAACTTTCAGTAGGTCTTAAAACCACAATCAAACAAACAAAAAGTTTTAACTTTAAACAATTGTTTCACAATGTCATGTCATAATAGGTTTACTTTGCGACGGTGAAAATTCAACCCTGATCTATCTATTGAACTGTAAGGATCAGTTATATGGTATATAAGTGTGTGATAAATTTGTAGCATTCTAAAAGATATTTAGTATGGGTTAAGAATAAATCAAACTGCAAACTGGCATTTCAAAGAAATAGAAATTAACCATTTAATATATCCCCTGAGAGAAAGGGTGTTAAAAGTTGTCTGATACAGAGGGAAGTTTTAACCTTAACCAGTAATTAGGTCCTTTAGATTTGTGTTTCTCTAAAATACTATAATGGGTCTTTGTCATAGAGTACACATTAAGGTATAAGATTTTGTATTCCTGTCAAAGGAAACTAGCATCCTGTGTATTACATGGGTCAAATTGGAATACAAAACGAATTATTTCTTTTTCAGACTCTGGTTTCCAATTTGGTAATGAACTACAAATGTTTATAATTTGGTAGACAGTGATTCAGCTGGTTTCATTTCATGTGAAAAAATATTGTTGGATCATGGTTGTAACCAGTGGATTCAAAATATAGCACCCGGACATGCCTACTTAAACTACAGTACAACATTAATTATATACAAAACCATAACCATGTTGTATTACTGTTTACCGAGAATTTATTATGCATGATTAAACAGTGAACAATAAAATAAAGTTATTTAAAGTATAATATTTAATGGATCACAAAACACCTCAGAGAGGACTTCAATGCAGAAAAATAAAACAGTAACACACTGAATTGTTTTGCAATAAGAAACAATCGAGATAAATGTAATTATGAACAGAGAGGAGCCATGTAAATCCAGAATACAATCCAGATAAATGTAATTATGAACAGAGAGGAGCCATGTAAATCCAGAATACAATCCAGTATACAGTAATGAAAACATATATCTGACAAAAGCGTAAAACTATGCAACAAAATTGGAAACATTAAAGCAAGCATTAAAATATTTTGTTGTTTATGATTTATTACTTATGGGTGAATGTACACGGAAAAGCATGGTTCGCTTCATAAAAAAAAAGAATGAAGGAGGGTCAATGATTTGACTTCTTATACATGTATATAAATTTAGTTATGTACCAGAAAAGCATAATGGATTTATTTGATTACGGTTTAGCGTCTTACGCTATTTCAGTTATACGACAGGTTGTCCACTTTGTACTCAAAAATGATGAGGAAACCTAGCACCCCCTCCCCCCCTCTAAATGCCCGAGGTCCCCTTGTGCGATTGCTCATACATGTAGGACAACTGGGGGATTCCTCACACCTGTGGAAACTAAAGGAAGATCAGTAATCCGACACGCTAACTACTTAACCCCCGCCATGAGCCAAGAATAATTGATGTAATTCCATTTGTCAGATTTTATGGAATCATGTTTTATCTGACAAATACAAACCATAAGTGATCAGCATTTGTTTATTTATTCATTCTGTTATATTGTAATTCTTCATCATACAATTTTTTACTTCAGATGAAAAAAAAGGAAGAAAACAAAGAGAATTTGTTCTGTTTCAAGTTATCACATTTTAGCTTTACAAAATCTGTAAAGTATTAACACAAGAAAACACAAACACCTTTGTTAATTTGTTTGGTATTTAATGCCATGAATAGAAATAAAATGCTGCACTTTTTAAAAGTAGATCTATGTACATTTTCCTGTGATATTGCATATACTGGAGCAGCTTTATGTATTATTTTGGATCAGTTTGTTTTGTTTGTTTGATTGGGATTTAACGTCATACTCAAGGGTATTTCACTTATATGACGACGTGCCAGCCCAATGGGTGAAGGAAACCACCCTCGACACCACTGGCAACAAACAAAGACAAGACAAGACAAATACCAGACAATAACAGGACACAATACAGACACCACAGATCGGCTTCCTGTTCCCCTTTAGCTCTGAAAGCACCAGGGCAACATGAAGCTCCCTCCAACCACCCGCTTTTTGCTTATGGAAGTTGTTTTTATGAAGTTTTTGTTAAGTTTAAAAATAAAAAAAAAACAGGCTTGTATAATCATCATTTTAATCAAATATCTTACATTGATATGTTTAGAGGTACCTTACATTGATATGTTTAGAGGTACCTTACCTTGATATGTTTAGAGGTATCTAACCATGATATGTTTAGAGGTATCTAACCTTGATATGTTTAGAGGTACCTTACATTGATATGTTTAGAGGTATCTTACCTTGATATGTTTAGAGGTAATTTACCTTGATATGTTTAGAGGTAATTTACCTTGATATGTTTAGAGGTAATTTACCTTGATATGTTTAGAGGTAATTTACCTTGATATGTTTAGAGGTATTTTACCTTGATATGTTTAGAGGTGAGACAATCCGCTAAAACAGGGATAAAAGGTGCACACATCTCCAGGTGAGTCAGATTAGTGGCCACTAAACGACACTTCTTCAACAACAGTTGGAACAGCTGAAATAAGATTCAGTAGATCAAGTATACTAAGATGTACCAAAAAGTTCAGAATACAATCATAACAAACAGCTGTACAGTAATAACAGATTCAAGCTCTATAGAACAAGTAACAAAGGTAAAATCATACAAGCTTAAAAAATATGTGTTAAGTCACGAACAATGAAATACACTTAAACTTCAACTTAATGAAGTAAGGCAGAACTTTTATATATCCGCTGTAACAGACAAGAAAGAATCTACATAAACAGGGTCAATACTCAAGAATCAGATGGGTCTATGCGTTTTCACTATTCCACTTTGATCTCAATCTGACTGTTGGGCAGTAAACGTGGCAAGGTATGATAAAAAATTTGTAGAGTTACCGGCCTTGCCTCTGGGAGATGCTCCTACAATTCAAGAGTTCTACACATGGACTTACTAGTATGTGATCAACATTACTGCAGCCATACAGCAACTGTTTGTTTGATTGTGGTTTACCACACACTTAAGGTTATTACTCTTATAGGACAGCCCAATGGGTGACATAAACCATCCTTGACACCATGCACTGCCAAGAAACAATGACGAGACAAGACAATCACAAGATGAATACAAAGACATGTCGGCTTGGTGTTGTCCCTAAGCTCTGAGGCAACATGAAAGTCCCTCCCAACTGCCTGACATAAAGCAAAGAAGCCAGCCTTATGTTAAGTTATCCTAACATGGTAGTTCACAAATTTATTTAAAATTAAGAAATGGAAGCAGCTGGACCCAACACCTCTCCAAATGTACTCTATCCTAGTTCAAAATAACAAATTAAAACTAACCTGCAGTCCAAATTCAACAATAATATGAGAATTTGTTTTTCGACTTGATTTTGGCTTAAAGCCCCCTCTAGGAGCTGCTTTAGTCAAGAGGAGACAACTTGGTGGTTTCTGACCTGGTTTTTGTTCTGTCTTCTGAGTAACCTTTTCTCTGTGTAATAAAGGTGGGAAGATCGATTGATTGATTGATTGAATAGTGTTTAATGCCATGCTTGAGGCTATTTCACTTGTTTGACAGTGTTGTATTTCCATAGAGTGAACAGCAACACAACCATAATATCCAGTGTTATAAAACAAAATGCTCGGTTAGAAAATTAATATTCCTCAATGGCTGACAGTATAAATATACTTTAATTATACTCTCCATAACTGACAGCATAAATATACTTCAATTATACTCTCCATAACTGACAGCATAAATACACTTCAATTATACTCTCCATAACTGACAGCATAAATACACTTCAATTATACTCTCCATAACTGATAGCATAAATTCACTTAGCCGGACGACAATGTGGGAAGATGATATAAGGCTGTTCAACAGGTTAAATAGACTACTATGCTATTAAGTCTACAAAGGAACTGCTTCAAAGATAGAAAAGGAAAATATTTCTTCAAACAGTGTATAAATTTTTGCATCAGTCCTGAGATAACAAAGGAGACACATCTAGTTACTGAATGTCAAAACAGAAGATTATATCGAAAATGCAGCCACCGTAACTTAGAACAAATACATCTTTCATCTACGACATGACATGACCAATAAAGCTTGTAACAAATTTGACTGTTTAACGTGAAACAAGAACATTAGTAAACTTTCCATATGAAAGTTTCAAACAGAAGTGGGATGGACAGGGCGGTTCTTACAAAATGAGTAAATGAAATCTGAACTTTTATTCGATAAAGTAGTCCCTGGTAAACTGCATTTATGGCGTACCGGTATGTCACTTTTGTCAAATTTCTAGAAAAGTTAACTTACTTCTGGCTATGGTCAAACAGTACAGGTAGCGTCTCACTGGTCAGTCCATGAATAAACACCAATAAAATCTCCTCAGTGAGCCCCTTGTTCTCCAGCAAACCCTTACAGACCTTCTTCAAAATTTCCTGGGCTTTCTTTGAAGACTTGTGACTCTTTGTATTGTCTAAAATCTGTGGAATATATCATGATATATTCAAGTGACTTCTACATGCCCATTCGTTTATTTGAGGTTAAACACTGATTTAAGGTTACTTGATCTATAAGACAGCATTCCAGCCCAATGGTTGAAGGAAACAACCCTCAAGGTCACTGGTAGCAAACAATGACAAGAAAGGACAACCACAAAATAAATTACAAAGACATCACAAACACATTGACTTCGTGTTGCCCCTCATCTCTAAGAGGAAGCTCTATCACAAACATGTTCATTTGTTATCTTTAAGCTGTGAATGTTTTTAACGGCTTACCTGTGAAATTATTTAAATAGCCCTCAATAAATAAAACATATCTATACACCTATTATGAATATAATTTACATTATAACAGTAACATATTAAGATAATTTCTTTACCATACAAAACAAACTTATAGGAAGTGAATGAAGAATAATGAAAAATAAATTAAATTTTTTTTTACCTCTTTTAATGGTCGTATTAAAGCACCAATAGAGTCTTGCCCACACAAAACACTAACTAGTTCGTAAGAGTCATAACTTTTACTGCTCTTGGCTTCCATCAATTTACCCACAATGCCTTGCACATCTTTCTCTTCTGCCACCTGACCGAACACTTCTTCATTGAAAACCTGACAACAATGAGATAAACAAATCAATAATAACTTTCCAAGTGATAATTATTATAAAGCATTCTATCAACAACTCTTTCAGCGACTGATCAGACGATTTGCTCTAGCAGATCAATGGTGGAATTTTGTTAAAAGACAGGACTTATTTTTAAAATCATGTTGACAAGTTAAACCAACCACCTCTAAATTGTAGTCACAATGATTGAAATAAAATTGAAATCAGAGATTGGGAGATGTAAGCAATCTTAAGCCACACATTTTCCAATCTATCTATAAACTATGCAAGTTATACATTGAAGTAGTTTCAATTAAAGTTTATGACGCCTTAAATACATAATTGAGCTGGATAATCTAGTTCAATCGTCTTGAGAAAATGTTGACTCATAAATATTATTAAATATATTTAGTAACAATCCGGATGCTTGAATCTATGTATTGATAACATTTAAAAGTATTATCTTGAAGTTTCTTTTTTAGCGAGAGTGTTCAGGAGAGCACTGATGATATAATTACTCACCTCAATAAGGCTTGGTAGGCAGCCATCTAAATCTCCAGTGCTCATTTGTCCGGATGTGTGAAGAGCTCGCAGAATGGCGTGGATTGTGTACGTCAATACATGAAGCTATGAAAGAGATTTCATATATATCAATTTAATATTGATTTGTAATACCGTTTTTACATTTCGATTTCTATCCAGTCCCAATATTCTATATCAACCAGCTTTATACTGTGTATATAATGTGAAGATATTTAACAAATGTTACACAACAATTTATCAGAACTATTTCCGCTATACAAACAATTACATTTTTAGGATGTGCGAATAATACCCTCTTTTTTTATACCTGATAGCCTCGTTTTAGAGTTGACCTCATTTCTGTCAGAATGTAAGAGAAATAATGTGTACCAAGCGAGGAGGCCATCTTAACCAGGGTATCACGGGCAACTTCACGTACGTCTTTGGAACGAGACTTGAGGAAATGACAAACTTTCATCAAAACACTGAAATAAGATGAAAGTTTAACAATCTAAGTTCATAAAGCTTTAAATGTCACAAAATGGGTGAGAATGAAATGGTCTTGATGGTACACAGCTTAAATCAACTGACTTGGGTCATTATATCATCTGGTGCTAGCAGCATCACCGGTCTATGACAAAAGCGGCCAAGACATCAGCAAAATATCTCCATCACAACTCCACTGACAATGGGCAGTCACTGAACAATTGTAATAGCTGTATTTGATTATTTACTAGCACTATAAGGCAAGGCTTGTTTATGGATAATAACTGCTATTTATTTGAAGAGGATTTTGGGTACTGATACTAGCACCGTTTAACATGAAGCATACAGCATATATGCTTGATTAACTGTGCAAAATATGGATACTGCATCAGTATGCTTGACAACGGCGCTAGTATCTGTACCCAATGGTCCCTATATGAGGATTAGATTTTGTTTGTTTGATCGGAATTTAGCGTAGTACTTAAGGATATTTCACTCATATGATGGTGCGTCAGCCAAATGGGTGAGAGAAACCATCCTCCATCTACTTGGGAATAAACGAAGACAAGATAGGACAAATACAGGACAATCACAGGACACAATACAAAGACATCACAAACAGATTTGCTTCATGTTGCCCTTTAGCTCCGAGAACACCAGGGTAACAGGAAGATCCCTCCCAACCCTCCACGCTAAACCCAACCCTCCACTGATGAAAAGAAGTTATTCGTAAGAAGTTATTCGTAAACAAGTTTTAGATTCTTAATGCCTCTGAAAGGTGTTACTAGCACTATAATAGACAGTAATTTTAGTTATAAGCACCACAGAGAAATACGGATGTTCACATTCATTTAGGCAAACAAGAGGAACTACAAAGTTAGATACATTATAAAAATAAAGATAAGTTTGCAAAAACAATTGGACATAAGTTTGCAAAAACAATTGGACATAAGTTTGCAAAAACAATTGGACATAAGTTTGCAAAAAAGAAAATTGGACACTTGATATGTAAATTGTCATAAGAAAGCTACATATTGACTTTCAGTCCAATCTGAAGAGTAAAGAAACAATCACTGTTTCAGATGGATAGACAGATAAGGGGTATACCTACAGTTTATTCCCATAGAAACACTTATGGGTGGGCTCATAATGCTTCATTTGGTGTTAAATGTTGTAGTTAAGGTTATTTCACTCAAATGACAGCATACTAGTCTAATGAGTGAAGGAAATGACTGCCGAAGCAACAGGCAACAAACAAATACAAGATATGACAATCACAAGACATAATACAAAGACATCACAAACAGAATGACTTCCTGGATTAACAATAAAGATGGAAAAACATACCAAGCGCTGTTGAGAGTGCATACCAATACTCATCTCATAGATTGAAAGCATTTTTACTGAGGAGAATGGTAAGGCTATCAAAATAGAGCTAACAAACTTATTTTCCAGATCTACAAACACTCAGTCTTTATAGTCATGGGAAGATTATCAGAGGTGTTTACCTGATTAACTTCCCCCACACATCAATCCATCTTACCTGGGCAATGTTTGATATAGAGATCCTTTTGGGAGATTCTGTAATAGTTTGATCATGGCTAGAGCTAGAGGGACTCTCAACACTTCATCATCCTCCGCGTACTTACTACGGGCTAATTTGTGTTCACCTTCACTTCTGACCTGTCCAAAGGAGAATTGTTTCATTAAAAAAGTTATTTACAACATTTTTGGTTTAAAAGAGAACACCTGTTGTGTTCTTGGTCCGTTGTAGTCATTTGCGATACTGAATTAAGCTAATTATGTTTCAATTAATAGATATCACACAAATTAAGATTGTTCAAATCTTCCCAATAGTGGGCGCTAGTGTCTAAATTCGAAGAAGTTGTGTAGACGTATGGGAATTGCACACAATCTTCTTCCCCATATGCCTATGTCATACTGTTTCTGACCAATCAAATGTGTTATATTTTTCACGATTTTTATTAATTATTTAAATATCCAAAACAAAAACAAAATTTTACTTTTTTAAAACGTGTTTTGTCATATGAAAATAAGATTTTATTAATACATGTAGACATTTAAAAGTTGCACTCAGTAATTTCTTGAAATGTTCAAACAACACATAGTGTAAAAAAAAAAACTGATCTTATGCACTTCCAAAACCGAAGTAAGTACCTTCTGAGTAAGAGATTTATGTAGCTGGGGTAGAATTGTCTTCAAGATGACTGAATGGATTTTACTGGATTGCTCAGGGGAACATATCATTTTCTCCAGGAGACTAAAGGGCATCTCATCACTCTGTTCGTCTGTCTGTAAGTTTGCCTGATCAACAAGCATATCTTCAGGAACATCATTATTAACATCACCTGTGAAAAAATTTGAAATTATTGAGTGCAATACACAAGTCCACAACTGTTCTAACCAAGATGCAATAAACTAATCATTTTAATGTTTTTCGAAATTAAAGTGATCCTAACTATGCAAAAAAATTAACAATACTGTTCAAAACTCAAACTTAATCTCTAAGATTCAATATGAAAAATGTACAAAAACTTGTACAAAATAAGTGTATATTTATATATAGATATAAAACTGTATTTATTGATGTTATAGAGTACACGGACTACAACTCTGTCATTAAATAAAACTGGTCTTCCCAGAGGCCCTCAGAAAACGTAAAAGATAAAATTATTTCAATCCTGCATGAACAAAACAGCAAAAATTTATAATGTTCATTTAGACTAAAGAATTATAACAAAATTTTGTGCTAACAAGTATTATTTAAGAACAGCAATTTAAAATCAATAAATATTGTCTTGCTTATTACACAAGTTCTTTGTTAAATTTTTCAATTTATTAATATGATTTCTTACAGTGAAATAGGAATATATGCATACCTTCCTGAGTTTTGTTCACTGTGTTGATGGCCCTGGGAGCTTTACTGATTTCATATGTACTCAAGGACAGATCAAAATGGAAAGCATCTAAGACAGCAACTATAATCCTGAAAAACAAAATAATAAACTCTTTAATGAATCTTACAGACATGTTATCAGTGTGTGATTAGTTTTTGCTTGTTGGTTTGATTGGGGCTTAACGTAGTACTCAAGGATATTTAACTTTAACATATGATAAGGGATTGTTCATTTCTCACTGTCCCTTACTTTAATATGTTGGAAAACTTGGAGTAGTGAGTGATTGGTGTTTAACGCCGTGCTTAGGGGTATTTCACTTATATGCGGCTTTGTACTTCCAATGAGTGAACAGCAACACAACCATAATGTGAAGTGTTATAATGTGCAAATGCTCTGTTGGGACATTAATGTTCCTCATAGCTACCATCATATAAATACTACAATTGTACTGTCCTCAAACCTGCCTACCCTGGAAGAAGTTTATGTGTAAGAAAAAGATTTTTAATATCCTTCTAATATTTTTATTTTTGTGTTACAGCATAGCATCGAATTTTAATTTCTGAGTGTATTTTAAGTCATATTGGTGTATTCAACATAAACTTGGCGTACAGAATACTCCCAAGTACTCTGGGAAGGCAGGTCTGTGCCCTTAGCCAGAGGGCAAAAACTTAGTTTGTTTGTTTGATTGGGGTTTAACGTCGTACTCAAGGGTATTTCACTTATAGGACGACGGATTGTCCACTTCACA
>JAQQZZ010142849.1:16416-27285 GCA_030265115.1 Mopalia vespertina | reverse complement strand
AACGTCGACGGCCTATTTAATATGACTAATAAGGGAAATACCCTTAAGCACGACGTTTAAACCCCAATTAAACAAACAACCAAACAAACCATATATACTTTGCTGCACTTTGCAAAGCTTTGTCGCCCTCTACCTAAGGGCAGTTTGCTTAGCACTACAGGAAGATTAACTTTCCAAGATAAGGAAAACACTTGACATCTTGGTTATACACCGCCGTCATATAAGTGAAATACCTTTAAGCACGGCGTAAAACACCAATCAATAAATCCAACAGATCAAAGCTTTGTCAGAAATTATAGGCATATATTAATATGGGTAACAACATAGCTATTTGAAACAGTAAACCTCGCCACTAGTTCCTCCTGACCAGGAATGTATGTGTCTGTGCATTGACAAACTGTAGCCCGAATGGGTAAATTTGAATATGAAAGAAAGTAGGCCGACTGTGTGCTTGTTGTTGTACGGCCTGATTAGTAGCCCCTAGTGACTATGTTTGCTGTTTCAAGTCACCCTGTAGTTAGGCAAAAATACATTTAGTAGGGACCGTAGGGCGGGTGGTTGGAGGGAACTTCCCGGTACTTTCTAAAGACAAACAGGAAGCCGATATGTTTGTGAGGTTTTTGTATGGTCCTGTATGCGTAACAGCATGGCTATTTGAAACAGCATGGCTATTTGAAACATTATACCTCGCCACTAGTTCCTCCTAACCAGGAATGTATGTGTCTGTGCATCAACAAACGGCCGATTGCGTAAATTTGAATATGAAAGAAAGTAGGCCCACTGTGTGCTTGTTGTTGTACGGCCTGATTAGTAGCCTCTAGTGACTATGCTCGCTGTTTCAAGTTACTCTGTAGTTAGGCAAAAATACATTTAGTAGGGCGGGTGGTTGGCGGGAGCTTCCCGGTGCTTTCTGAGGGAGGGGGTCCTTCACCCGTTGGGCTGACTCGCCGTCACGTGAGTGAAATTACCATAAGTCGACAGACGGACTGGAACCTGTTAGCAGTATATCGAAATAGGATAAGTAAGCAAGTTCACGTTTATAAGAGGTGTAGGCCTACACACGCACTAGGCGAATTCTAATGGCCTTAAAAGTCGGCTAGCGTGTCCAATGCGGCGACAGTCACTCAGAGTCGGCCAAATGCATTCGCCGTATTTGAAGCGTGTTTGATATATACGGCCGAATATTTATCGCCGCGCAGCAACTCCTTCGACTAGTGTGTCCACTTCACCGAATTGATCCGCGAACTTTAGAATTCCTTTACCAATCACAGATGCTAAAAGCGTCACGTGACAAATAAAATGGCGACCTCCATATTGTTATCATGTGATCAAAAGTCCATTTGCGCATGCATTTGCGGGCGATCTTTCAAAATGATGAGTGTGTCCACTAAGCGAATTGTTCCGCAAACTTGAGAGTTCTTTAGCAATCAGACACACTGAAAGTGTCACATGACAAATAAAATTGCGACCTCCATATTGTTTTCATGTGACCAATAGTCCATCCGGGCATGCGTGATATTATTCGCGGGCGATCTTTCAAAAAGCAATCGCCTTAAAATTTGTCTAGTGTGCCCACCCAGTCGGCCTATAATCACCAGCGAATGAAATTCGCCTAGTGTGGCCCAAGCTTTAGCCACCGCCGCGGGCCTTATTATATCAACGCAATATCCTTGATGAAGGATTCATCAGGCATGTCTCAGATAGCCTTATAAATAAGACCTAGATATTTACACATCAGGGGCCGGTTGCTCAAAGCGCTATTAAATCTAATCCACTATTAGATGACGTCACGTCATGCTGTAGGTCTATCTGTAACCCGGTATATGCATTTTAATCTGGTGTTAGCGGCTAATCGTCTTTCGAGCCACTGGCCCCAGGGTCTTAAAATATCATTGTCCAGAATAAGCCATATAACACTTTCGAGTGCGCATGTCGCATCCGGGCATCAAGTCAGATAAACACAGACTGACAGAAGGGCTTTCACTATGGGCGATTGTTGAACTGATGGATTGTTTTTAATATTTCTGCGCAGAACGATGTATATCTGTGCTTGCTTGAACTGTGGTAATAGTACATAAACTATTGAGCGGTGGGAACAAACTATTTTTATAACACAGTGTTTTACATGAAACTAGTGGCTGTGATTGTGAGAGACCGTTCAAGTTGTATTCCCTGTTGAGAAATTAGACCCAGACGGCCGAAAGAGATGGACAAAACAAGTTGATACAAAAGGAGGAAAACATGTGAGGAACTGGGAACTTGAAAAATATTCACGGATATGTAGTAAACATTTTGTTGATGGCAAACCTACAATGACCAATCCCGACCCAACACTGCATTTGGGATATGAAACAAAAACTGCGGCGGCTGTGAAACGAGCTACACCCAAAGAAAGAACAGCACTACCTCCTCCACCAGCTCAGAAAGTAAAGATTTCACCAAACATTGACCATACTGAATATTTGTATGAACGTGACTACGAATTAAAATGTAAATGCCCGGGATGTTTGTCTCAATATAAAGCTATTTTAGCTTTGCAGGTGGAAAATGATTTTTTGAGGAAGCAGTTAGAACAAGAACAATCCAAAAAGTCAGCCACTGTTAATAAAAATATTTCAGAAATAAAGTTAGAGTGTATACTAGCTTGCCAAATGGGGAAGCTTTCTATGTAGTATTAGAGTATCTCAGCGTTGTTGACAAGAAAACGGTTAGGTTTTAGCAACCAGCTACTGGCTGATATATTTTGCATTGCAATATGCACATGTAGTCGGGTAATTAACACATGGATTAAGATGATGGCAAAGGAGCTTAAACGCCTTGTATTTTAGCCGGACAAAGGACTGGTACTAAATCATATGCCTCCACAGATGTTGAAACAATTTCCTCATCTCCGATGTACCATTTACTGCACAAATATATTTATTGACCGTCCACGACAGCTTGAACTCCAAGCCCAAACTTGGTCAGCTATTAAAAGCATAAAACTACTGATAGCCATTGCTCCAAATGGAATGATTACTTTTTATCGAGAGCATTTGGCGGAAGAGCACCAGATCAGTTTATAACCAGGAATCCTTAATCTTATTGAACCCAAAGATGTCATTTTGGCTGAGAGAGGGTTTCCAATTCAAGAGCATTTACTCCTGCGACATGCCACTTTGTACATTCCACCCCCAGTTCAGACTTGGAGCAACAAACAAACCAAGGAAGTTATCAATGCTCGCATACATGTGGAACGTGCGATTGAAACACTTTAAGTTTTTGAAGAACACACTTCCAATATCATTCATACCATTGATCAGTGAGATTGTTCTTGTGTGTTCCGCTTTATGCAATTTGCAACCACCGCTTATTTATTAAGAAATGAAGAGATTGATTACAGATTGAATCCATACCTGTGTTGTAAGGTTTCCTTTTCCTTCGCCCATTAAACTGTGCTCTCATATGAGTGAAATAACCTTATTTACAGCTAATACAGTAGCTACTTACTGAATGAGAAACAAAATTAATCCTATCTGAATTAGATATTAAAAGACTCAAACAAACTATGTGATTAAAATGTATATTATTCAAGACACTTTAAAAGGTATTACTAAACACAATACATGAATGCTTATCATGGTTTTCTTCGAATGTGTGTTGATATCTCTAAAAGAAACCGTATTACGTAGTGTAATGAAAAGTAAAATAAATATTGTGATATTAATGAGATTATCAACTTCAGCTGTACGGTAATTTGGGGACTTTTTTTATCGTAAACAAGTTTGTTTGTTTGCTTGAGGTTTAAAGCCGTGCCTAAGGTTATTTCTCTCACATGATTGTGCGACAGCCCAATGGGTGAAGGAAACCACCCTCGACGCCACTGGCAACAAACACAAGACGTTTTACAAAGACATCACAAACAGATCGGCTTCATGAAAGTATCGGGACAACAGGGAGTTTCCATCCAACCATCCGCTATATTTTTATGTACTATTACACCCCACTTAAATGTTTTTGTGTATTATTATACCCAATGTAACTTATCTTACATTGTATATAATAATATCCAATTATTCACCTCTTATTACATAGAATGTCACAGTGCCTTCACTTTATATCTGTCAGTTAACCAATAAAGATTTTTTACACCAAAGGTTAACATTTTATTATAACACATTTACATGCAAAAGCGTTGAAGTATTTGATTAAAAATGGAGACTGGATTGGAAATATTATGAAAGTTCTTCAATGTAAAAACTTATTAGTCTATCTTTTAAGACTTATTTTAGGTTTTCTCCGCTTAATTTCAGTTTACTTTGAGCAGAAAGAGCAAAGCCAGTTTTGTGAGGAGTCCTGGTTATTAAACCTACACAAGACCAATGGAAGTCCGCACCTCTCACTGTCACATTGTACTCTGTTCTCCACATCTTTACTTATGCCTGACACTTCTTTGCACAGATTACCACAAATGCTACAGGAATAGAGAGGACTAAAAGCATGCTTTGTCCGTGCCCCTTTTCCTTTCCTTCGTACTCTTGGTGAAATTGTAGCCTTAAACTTTGTTGGTCTTGTTTGAAGATTAACGTGGCTTTGTATGTCACACTCGTACTTGCAATAGCTCTAGAGGTGTCTGATACAATGGACATACATGTCGAACATGTGTTGAATGGATTTATTTTAATACTGCTATAGTCACATGGGTTTTTTTCTGCTAAGCTCCGTTTGTAATGTACTTGTTACAAGTTCGCTGGCGATGTTATTGTTGAATAAATATCAGCAGCTGTGACAAGCTGTACCAACCTCTCTTCATCAAACTGAACTCTCAGTGTAATATGACCATATGGTGTAAACACAAAGAAATCACACCAAGAGTTTTGTGTTACACCAAGTTGAAATTGTACTTAGCTATAATAAGAGTGATTTTTCCGCAAGGAATATTTCCCATCAGTAAACTGTAAATAAGCCTATTGAACATTGTGAGGGTTTTTATGTGCAATGCTGACTGGGCTTTTTATCTTCAACAAACCATCTCCACAACAATCACAATGAACAAAGCCACCTGGACTAGCGGCAATGAAACTCTTCTCCATGTTTAAATAGAGGCCACATTCAATTACACTAGCACATGAATGTCCAGAAGTGTCCAGATAGTCGATATAACTTTGCCTTGCTTCAGCTTCCATAGATCGGCCGTACTTCAAGCCAAGAAGGTTTTTCTGGAGGAGAACTATAGCCCATTATCTGGCTTAATAACAGGGTTATGTCATGCTCCTTATGTGGCACAGTTATTATGGATTCGACCCTTGTCATAACTCTGTGGGCTACAGATCCTGTGACACGGTCCCGTCTCTGTTTCTTTCATTCAATAATCTCACTTTGAAGGCGGATTTCCTTTTCCGTTAATAAAATCTCACCTGTAGTAAACTTAGGCAACTCACTCGTGAAAAGATCCACTGACAAACAGTTCTTGGAAATGACTGGAAGATTGGGTGGAATTTGTTCACTTGTTGTTATCTCCACTGTTTCTAATACATTTAAATCTGCCTCTGGAGGCTAAACCCTTTGTGGGTTGATATTGCTATACTGAAAAAAACAAGACTGATGGCAGCTACTATACAAGCAGGCGATGATTCTTTCAAGAGAAGGGTTCTGTAGTCTTCTGCTTTAACTCGACTGGCCTCAGGCTCACTAACAATTACCAGTCTACTTCCCTTGTAAGCTGCAAATACTAACGCCACCAGTTCGTCCTTTCTTTTCGAAGAATGTATCAACCCTCTTTTACGCAAAAAATCACGTAGTTGTTAGCCCATCCTCCATGTTTCTATATGTCCGAAAAGCATGCGATCGGTTTGTTTATCTTCCCGCAATCCCAGAATGCATCATTTTCATCGAAAGTGTTATCTGGCTTGTTGACAAGTCCCTTGCAAACGACTATAACACATTACAGACTGGTTTCCTACCTTATGTAGATTGTTGCAGGAGTCCTTGGAGCAAAAAATAGCCAGTTTAAATCTCAACTGTGCGTCGCCAGACTTGTATACGTAGCCGATTTGACAATACAGTCAACGATAAAAACGCCCCCGGCCGCCATCTTGTGTTGTTCACACCGAAAGCAACAACTCGTGTGAAATACAAGCATGTCGCTAGAGGGCGTAAAAGAATTTAGTCGTTTCTTTCGGTTTGAACAACACAAGATTTTTTTTACGGTGGACTGCATTCCCAAATCGGATACGTATGCAAGTCTGACGACGCAAAGTTGAGATTACAACTGGCTATTGTATGCTCTAAGGACCCCTGTATCGATCTAGATCAGGTAGGAAACGCATCTGTAGTTTTTTGTAGCAGTTTGCAAGTGACTTTTCAATTCAGGACAATGATAATTTAAGACCTAGATGTGTACATATCAAGGTATTAGTTATAAGGCTAAACTCACCAGTGCCACTAAAAAACATAATTTTCAACTCGCAGAGCGCACTATTGTTGCATTTGTCTAGATGCATTGTTCTGTATCTCTGATCGTCTATCATATCATGTAACCGTAGAGATACAGAGTTTGAACGCTCCTAATCGTGTAATTTTACGTTTTTACACTTACCGACTTTAATGTGTTCCATTAACTACTGTCCAGTTAAGTTTTGTATTCTGAACTCTGTGATACATTTTTTTTATTACAATTGCGTCCTCAAATCGTCCAGAATCCGCGTTTAAAAAAACATCACGGTCCAACTTTTTGTTGTCATATTCCTAAGCTGGTCCCGTCTCCCACAATGCATCCTGCTACAGGAGATGCTGCTGTAGGGCAATTACAAGATTAGAAGCTTTCAAACTCAGTAGCTAGCATTTGTCAAAACAAATATAATGACAATCAGTCTATAGAACCATTGTCCACAAACTTTGAATAGCACTCAATAAATTCTAACAAACGGTGATTTTCAAACAATTGCATACAGACATGGATTTTTTAATTATATTTTTCTTCCAATATTTCTAAACGCATATAGTTAACCTTTCATTTCCTTTATTAATAAAACTCTCTTGTCCAGATTTCTTTGCTAATTGAAACCTATCGTAGATTATTAGGAATGTGCGTGTTAGCAATTGTATAATAAAATGAATAATTACTGCAACCAAAGAACCGTTGACATCATACGTTGTAATTGCTTTATTGCATTTATGTAATCTCTCCACTGAGTGGCAGTCAAGCGCAATCATTTATTGGAGTTGAATTGGTCGACGAAGAGTTTTTTAGTTCAACAAGCCCAATTCATCGATGTATTTCTTTTGTTGATATATTTGATGGCTTTCCAACAATTCCCGGAGTTCAATCGGGTATACCTCAATCGGGTTACACGCGGTCGTAACAGATGTATGAATATTCACTAAAATCATATATGTTTGCGCCGGAAGCCTATATTTACCGGCGTATATACACTATTCATATGATAAAACAAACTTAGCAACCTTCGTATTGGTTTATTCAAGCAGTACGTCATGTTCTGGACCTAAGAGAGATAAAAGAGGAATTGGCTACTACACGAAAACTATGTTATCAGTTTATTTGGGATAATGCATGTCGTAAAGGGACATTGGTTTATGCCAGAAAAGATGTGCGTAGGACATTTGAGAACTTTCGGGTGTGGTAACGTGGTAAAAGAAAAAGAAGGGAACTGATGCATTTCACCGACCATAGTTCTAGATCGGCACTTAAGCGAATTCAATAAGTGAGATAGCCGCTGGCATGGTTCGTCATGCAGTCCAAAGTGGATATTTAGTATGCATATTTGTTTGTAATGCATATTAATTCTGACTTGTCCATATTTATTCTAATCGATATAATCACAGGCTAGGTTTTTGTATTCATATTAATTATATACTATCCATACATATACCTATTTTTGTGTATGCATATCATACGGTGTGGTATCCATTCTAAACCAGAACTAACATAGTGTTATTGGAATATTTGGATCGATAAAGTTACATAACATATAATGGCCTCCCTGGATAAAAGCCCTAAATGTCCTTCTAATTGGCTACATCAGTGTTAAAAGAGACTGCCATTGTATTGTGTCTTAAATAAAGTAAATAGTGTTCTCTTCTATTTGTCTTCCGGATACCTCGTCCCAACTCGGTCGCCGTGTTTTTGATATCAGTCAATTAGAATCGTATTTTGTTTTGCTGTTAATTGCAGCTGTAGAACAGGAAGGGAGAATTGGCATCTTCTCAGCTTTCATGTTAGAACTAGAAAGATTTTAGAGAGTGTCCGCAAGTTACATGAATTATCCGAGAAATTTCGTACATTACATGAGCTGACTTAAAAGGCTTTCTAAGGAGATTGTTTTTATGCGAAATAGAAGTCAAACCGTGCTTCGCGGTTATACTGTGTATTTTAAACGTTTCTAGCTACTGAGTTTTAAGGCCCCAATTTGTGCAATTGCCTGACACCGATATTTGAAGTAGGGCTCAAATATTCAATTAAATAGACTTACGGGCTTTATACAGGTTTAATATCCCAATAAAATAAATCCTGTATCCTTATATAGGGAAAACATGCCTTAAAAGTGGAAGTTGCAGAACCCTCTACTAAAATTCCAATTCTACAGTCAGGGTGGAAGAGAGAAAAATGGCGGAAACCAACATATATACTTAAATCGTATTTCCGTATTTTTAACAAGATTAATGGCCGATGTCAAGTCTCGTTTGGCATATTAAATGGGTCAAGAATTTCGGTATATAAAATATTATTGGACAGTGCTATTCGAACCCGTGATAGCTGGTATGTGAAAAAACTTGAAATTACACAGTTATGTGCTCTTTATCTATAAATTAGGCTACATTGTATGACTATTAGAGATACAGAACTCTGCATCAAAAACGTGTGTATCTGCTGGCCATACATATGAAGAATCATGTTCCCGAGGCAGGGCGAAAAAGAAGATGGTCGCATTAAACCTCTCTTCCTTTCTTACCTTGCCTCAATAGACGGGAAAACCCGAGTTAACTAGTGCCTACAACAGCTACTTTCGGATGATCTCTCTTTAACCCACCCATGTTGAAGCTTTCTAAGAATAAGATAGAGGCGGTCTAAACACAGGATGGCAAGTAGGCTATACATGTAATATGCACGCACGATCTTAGTCACATTAAAGGGAAAGACAACTGTTATTCGCCCTAAACGTATTATTTTTATTGCATATTTTCAAAGAAAAACATCTGTATTGCACTTGCAATCGAATTAGCATAACTGTTAATTAGTTAATTTAACAGGCGGGACTGACGTCATTGTTCGAAAACACGGTCGGTCACCAGAGTGTCCGTTTGCTTGTGTTTGTATTGGAAGGCATCTGTAACAACACGGCGTGTACACAAACTTGGTCATCCAAGCGCAATGTTAGTCAGTTGTATACATATCAAAATAGCTCTTTGAGTAACACATACGTTTATCATGTTTTCAGCTGACATGCGGTTTTACAAAATCCGGTTTTTATTACCAGGTTGATATGTCAAGCTGTTGTTTCGCTTGAGGACGGAACCCTCACTTTCGGCTTTATATGAAAGCATCCACCAGTACAGGCAATAGGGGACAGCCACGACTAGATGACTTAACTACCTTGTTTTCGAACAATGACGTTAGTTCCGCTGTTTAAATTAACGAAGTAGCGGTTATGCGATTGCAAGTGCAATACAGATGGTTGTCTTTGACAATGTGCAACAATAATAATAAGTTTAGGTCGAAAAACAGTTGTCTTTCCCTTTAACGAGTCCTGACCTGATCACAGACACATTAATTCACAGTGGTGCCAGACTTGTTTGTTATCGACTTTGATGTGTAAACGACTTTCTGATAGGCTGTTTGTTTCTACAATAGTCCAATTGAATTTTTGCCTCGAATTGCAGCAAGGGTACTAATGTGGAAATCTCGTCTTACGCATATTGACCCTAGCAATAAGAACATGATAAAGTACAAGCACGTCTATGCTCATTTGTCTAGTAACTCTGACGTCCTCTGGCCGAGGCCAGTGATTCAGGCCTAGTCTTACTGTCTTTACTTAGCAGTGTAGGAATATTAATTTTCCCACATAGCAAAACACAAAAGTACAGCTCTTTATTTCATTTTATTTCGTTCATTCACCAAAGAAGTACAATTCAAAAAGAGACCATTGAAGTAACCGAAAAATGACGGGAATAAAGTCCATAGGACCTGATCTATCCCTGTATCCTCTATCTTTATTAATGGGTGATAGATTTGATTGACAGTTAAGACTATTTCACTTCAATGACGGCGGTGTATTCCGACAATAATTGCCACCGGCACAACTATAAAATGTGAAGAGGTTTGATAGTGTTGTAAAATTAATCTTAATAATGCTAAGTAAAGACAGCATTGCTACTCTTCAAACAACTTAATATAGGGGTAAAAGTAGTATAGAGAGGGCATTTGCTATTACATAATAAGGAAGGGTCGTGCGTTACCAAGTACTAATTGTTTTTATTTATTTATATGTAGTCCGGTATCAGTTTGATACCGGACTACATATAAAGATGAATATGTGCGTTATCAGTAGTCCGGTATGAAAAGGACCTTTAGAATTCAACACCGTTGTGTGTGTTTTTCCCCTGAACGTCACTTCAACGGTCTTTCCACGTCTACCTCTGATTGATGCATCTGGGTGAAGTGGAACGGGGTAGCTCGTCGAGTGTGTCTACCTGTAAAGAGTTGATCAATGACCCAGGGTTAGTTGATGAGTTGGGATTCGTCTCTGTACGTATCGTTTCACAGACACCAGCCTGGCTAACGTAGGTGGGTTTCTTTCGGTCGAATTAAAAAGGACCTTTGGTATATGGCGGTTTTTTTCGTGTTGGGGGGGGGGGGGGGGGGGGGAAAAA
>JAQQZZ010142849.1:0-16406 GCA_030265115.1 Mopalia vespertina | reverse complement strand
CGCCCCCCCCCCCCCCCCCCCCCCCACAAGGTCCACGTCACCGGTGCTGCTCCTCAGTTCTCCACGCCTCGGTGGTTGATGTATCTTCAGCTGGATTAGAGCAGCGTAGGCCTTGCCTCGGCCGATGGACCTCTTCTGCTTCTTTTCAGCATCTTGATCTCCTTTTTAATTAATGGTGTGGTGTACATCATGGCGACTGGACGAACTCGTCGGGGTAGATTCATGGTTATCAGCTTCATGGTTGTAGGGTGACTACATGTAGAGTGGTCATCTCTCTGTATACAGCAGGCGCGGACGTCAGAGAAACTCAATGGCTTGTAATCTTCAGAGATCGAAAACAAACCTTAAGTGTGCTTCTTTGTGTTAGAATTCGGGGGATTGACGTACCTAGGTTGGGTAGAATGTTGGGGATGAGGGTTTTTTTTAGGAAAAGCGAAGCGCTTTCACGTGGTGTTTTTTAAGTAGTAGAAGTGTAACTTTTAAATAAGGAATAAGAACAGCGGCTGTTTTCATTGAGATTATAATTAAAACGGTGTATGCATGTTATTTATTTTGGTGGAGTCACTACCTTAGGTTGATGTCTTCATTTGACGACGGTCGTTGTACTTTAAGACCATGACAAACCGTGTGAGCTATTGAAAACTACCAGCATCGAAACACAGAAAGAAATAACGTGACCGAGGGCATGTCAACAGATCGGCGCCTCATTGCTGTAGGCTTGTACTATTTTTTAGAACTATGCCAAGTGAGACGGTCAAGGTCACAGTACCAGCATAGCTGGCGTAAACAACTTGCTACAGCACGCTTGTGATCTAGTCTTCATGTACATTCCACACAAGAATAAAGTCAGATTTCCATAATAACAAAAATAAAATAAAACAGGGCTCATTTAAATAGTTATCTCGGCTCAGATGTTTTTAAAACTTTGGCCTTTTTAACACGCTGTTCGAAATAAGATCTGGCAGACAACAACACACGGTTAACCCTATCGGTGTATTTGTCGATAGGGTTATAGGAAACAAACGAAATTCCCTATATGACTAGTCATAGTAAGCGGTGTGAAAGTGTCAACACAATCGCTTTAGCAACACAGAAAAAACGAAGCGATCTGCAATAACCGTTATGATTCTATAAGAAAGAATTGACCTTCTTTATTCGTGTGGTCTAATGGTTAGCGCACAACGCTAGCACGCATACAACCCTTGATCGATTCACAACCTTGCCAACATCTTTTAAGACTGTAGTCTTGATATAGAGTGGTGGTTTTTTTTTGTATTTTTATATACAGTAGCATGTAGTAGTATAAACTCGTCTTCCGCTCATGTTATCCTTTTTATGTTAAAAGATTTTCACTTATGTGAAAAACAATTTCACATATGTAAAATAAAACAAAAGTGATTCGACATTTGTAGAATAAAGGTAGAAGTGATAAAACGGCTTGCCATTCATCTGAATGTGAATGTGCCTACCATGATTATGCATTATAGTTTATGGGTTCTGCTCTGGAAACAAAAGTCCAATTTGTATCCATAATTGTCTTCATTTATTCCATATGTATATATATACTTTCGGATTTACTCAAGTAAAAACCAATTGTGAGGAATATCTAGAAAAACATATGCTAATTAAGCGTCCCTGTGACCGTGCTATATGTAGAGAGAAAATCGCCGTCTTCAGTCGGTTAGATTTCGATTTGGACTAACGATGGAGGCAAGCTAATTTTTCTCTCTTCATTTATTGAAAATATATAATACGGTGAATCCATAATAGCAAATGCCACAACTATAAAACAATCAATCAATCACAGTTGCCAAGCAGCTCTCAATACATTAGTGACATTGCTTCCGCTAACCAAAAGTTCTATTCCGATTACTTTACATTGCAGCCCTTGGCGGACCAAGTCGCTATAACCCGAACCTGCTGCTACGCCCCCTGGCGAATAATTTGATAAAGATTCGAGTTAAGGACTCTACCGCTAGTCAAGGGTAAAATTTTGACTTTTTTTTTTTGCCTTTCTGAAATATTCTTTTCATAATCTTGATAATGCAAAAAAATTGACAAAAAAATAAGTATTTTAGAACGTTTTTTTTAGATTTAAGTTGTAAAATGCGTGCCTCAAAGATTATGTGTATCGGAGAACGGAAGAGAGTACGTCATTATCTCACCTGAACTAAATACCTGCTTGCTATTACCACAAACCAATTAATAGAAGGCGAACAGATCAAATGCATGACCATTGGGGGTGTGTATTTGAACTGAACAGTAGACATGGAGAACAAATGTTTTTATACAAACTACTCATGCCCCCAGTAAAAGGGTAGAAGGTGTGAACGAAATCATTTATGCCGACGTCTCTCAACTTCCAGAGTTAAAACTGCCATTTAAAGACATTTTTTTAAATTATGTATTCAAAAAATGAAAACAAAAGATAAAACTCTATTTCGCCTTTTCATTCAACTAAAAAACCATGCTGTTTATTAAATTAATTGGGAGTAATTTGAAAACAATCTGGAGTTTAGTCATTTACACACATTTTGGCTGTTTTCTCCGCTTTCATTTTTCTGGATTTTTACCATTTAAATCGTTTATTTCTCGTAAACTATTTGTACTAAGTCTTTGAAACTTGGCACACACAATCTTAACGCCATTATCTAAAAAACAGTCATGCAGTTTTTTAATGTTGATTTTCGTTTTGAAGATACTTTTTTAAGGGCGGATTTTTATAGTTTACATTTATTTTTATCAATTGTAAAAAAAACTAACTTGAATTTAGAAAAACCCTATGACAGTTTTTAGTTTAAGTACTCGACTACAAAGACATGGAGTTTTGAAGAAAAAATCTCCAGCAACCTAAGAAAAATAAGAGTTCTAAATATAGGTCTATTTTTAAAAAGTATGTGACGTTTTTGTTTATTTATGCCATACTAAAATAAATTGAATCAAAATATAACATTATAATCAGAATCTTGAAGACCTCCTCTTTCAAAATAGATGTGGTGTTAATATAATCATCCTTTGGAAATCACTGCAAAAGCCACGAGAAGATAAGGGTTTTTTACTACTGACTAGCGGTAGAGTCCTTAACAATAACATCCGAATGATCATCGATGCACTGAAAACTTACTTCGCGGCTTTACATTTTGCTAATCAGCGCATTTTTTCAATACCGGTATCCAAGTCTTACCGCAACACGCCATCTGATTGGGTGCCTACAAATTCGCAGGCAGCCAGTCAGTTGCATGGCTGTGGAATCAGGTCGCACCGACTCGGTCAACCATGGGATGGGATGTGATGTAACGCAGCTAGGAATAAATCTTTCGGCAAGCGATAATGTCCGTACCGTACCTTTGCAGCAGTTTAAAGTAGACTAGATTTTTTTAATATCAGATTTTAATTGCTGATATTGCTGAAGGAAAATGCGCACATCAGAGGAAATCTTTAGTGATGTCTTTGCGTTGCGTTTTCTAATGGTCCTGTCTGTCAATGTTTGTCACCAGTGAACTATTGGGTGCGTTCCTTCACCTCATTGGCTAGCAGGACGTCATATGAGTGACATGACCTTCACTACGTCGTGAAATTTGTCGGCTTCCATAGGTGTGTCTTAATGCCTCTGCGAGTTATTGTGAACTGTAAAACGGTCGAAAAAGTACATGTTACATCCAGTACAACATATGTTTCACTTGATCATTATTCCAACTAGAACATCCTTTGAGCGCAAGCTGTGCGAGAAACATCGTTTCATCTTTTTTTTGTTGCTTTTTCTTTGTTACTGGTTTATATTTGTTCAACAATATCCCGCATAAACATTGGCCAAAAAAGATGTAAACATCAATTAACTGCTGGTTTGGCTTTAGAAATATCTGTTAATAAATAGTTCCAGCAATTGTTGGACATGGCTTTGGTTGTTCAGGTTTATCGCCGTAATAAAGGTTCTTTCATTCTTGTTACAGCGTGTCAGCCCCAACGGTGGAGGCAATCATGCATCTCGACACCCACTGGTAACAAACAGACACCGAGGCGGGACAATCTCGCTTTGAGATGTGTGTATACATCCAATGACACGACTGATACCTTGAGTCCATCAACATTTTTACTTATCAAAAACTTTTGAATGTCAAAATTTAATGATGTATTTAAGTTCTCTACCATTTTAAACAATAGCCTTTAGATTGATAAAAATCGAAAGAGTACAGGTCGTGTACTAACACGGAGTTGGCCCTGGTATTAAATCTGGACACACACTACACCTATAGTTATAACACATATCGTCACCTTGTTAAAATAATTGCCTACGTCACTTTTTATATTTTGGCCTAAATCAATACATTGATGCTGGCCACACTTGTATTATTGTCAACGTCCTACTATAATAGATCATGGTATTTTTTACCCATTTAGTATAGCTGCCTAAATCAAGTAAAATGACCTAAGTCACAAGTGTATGTTTGTATATTGGCCTAAGTCATCTGATGCTCTTAAGGCCCGTCTACACGATCAAACATTTGTTGTACAACAAAAGCCAACAATTGTTCCACTGTGTTGCACTTTGTTGGATGTCCCTGTCCACACGATACAACACGACCAAACTTTTGTTTGGCGCTGTTGTATGATAAACGAGCATGGGAAATCATAAAATAGGTGTAAAATCCTCAATGACATCGAGAAAATCGCCGCGACTACGTTGGTTGCTGTTGCATCAACAATTATTTCCGTCATTGTTATGCGATGAAAGTGTCAATAAAGTATTGTGTACCTTGATAGGGTCCTCTGCAAATAGTTATGAATCTATGTCAGAACCATTTGTGTTGTAAGTAACAAGTTACTGCCGATTAAAATAAGATTTTTAACATATATAAATATTGAGAAGAAACATATATTGTTATGCCTCTATTGCGGACCAACCCTTAATCTTCTGTCGACTCGTGACAAAATGACCGGAATTTTAACCAAAGTTGAACATTATATTTTCTTTTTCTACGTGACACACTGTTCCAGATATTATCTACAATATATATTGTAGGTTTTACAGCAATTATTTAAAACCCACGTAGTCTGCTATGTATTCATACCAGATAATAAAGAAAATGCTGTTAACTGAGACAAAAACAACTTATTTCAGATTCAATCAATCCACAGTGGTGAACCTGTTCTTAAATTTATTCAGTGTGAGAGTAGTCCAAGGGGCTCAGACGATAGTTACTCTCTGTTGAATAAATCTGTCAGGCATTATCAGAAACAAAACGTCAGAGCCACTCGGACTAACTAGCCCACACACACACAAAACATTCCCAATCTATAGATGACTTTGACATTTCTCAACTCAAGTTAAAAATAACAATGAATCTTGGAAAAACAGTGTGCAACATGCTGCTTGAGTTTCAATTTTCAACATAAAAAAATTGGCATGGAAAGCCAACTGTACTCTCCCGCTACGCAAATTTATCCATGATAGTTCTTTAATTACGTTGTGCGAGTATTTCTACAACAGAGCGACGATGTTTCCTACCCGATGTTTGAAATAAATTTGCCAGAATCTTTAACTGAATGCAGTCTTTTCGTTCTCCTTGTCTTTATACTTCAACAGAGTATTATAAAGACACGGGAATTTCTCGTATATTCTCAAATAATATGCTCAATCTTCGGAAAAAAAAACCCCAAGGTTCCAGCTGGCTTGACATGTTTAAATCATGTGACAAAACAATGTCACATGCTACATATTCGTTTTTTAATTGGTTAACTTTAAAAGTAGGACACAACAAATGTTGGTCGCTGTTGGAAAATAGATGCATGCACCAACACCGTCCAACATGTTTGACGATGTTTGAGCTTGTTGGACGACGCGGTCTACACGGTCAAACAAATGCCTTCCAGCATGACGAAACCAAAGTTGGTCCTTGTTGTCCAACAAAAGTTGTATCGTGTAGACGGGCCTTTAGAGTGAGACATTGTTTTTGTTGCATAACCAAAGTGGAGTGCTGAGATTTTTCGCCTCAGATAGATTTCGTGGTTGTATATGAGAAATTCCTTAGCCTAATTAATACACAAGGAATAGGAAGACCAAGACGAAAGTACTTTCAGACCAAATGGGCAGCATGAAGCCGATCTGTTTTGTGGTGTCTTTGTATAACGTCCTGTGATTGTCCTGTATTTGTCCTGCCTTGTCTGTTTTTTGACAGTGGTTTCGAGGGTGGTTTCCATCACCATTAGGCTAGCATGCCGTCATGTGAGTGTAATAACTTTAAGTATGGCGTTAAACCCCATTCAAACCTTTAAACAAACAATAATTACTAATTGTTTGTTTTTCCAACTCTCCTAGCTTAATAAATAGCAATGAAATTATATCCCGATGCCCTTTGATTTAATCTCAAGTATGTTGTTGACACAGGAAATTAAACCATTAAAATAATTCTAATCTAAAAGGTGAAAGAAGCTATTTTAAAACCCATTGGTAGTCATTAATTGAGTGAAAATGTCTATCTTTCCACCAATATTTCCATCTCCGCCATTGGCCCTGTCTTGATCGTTTAGCAGGTGGTGGAGGCATTTACATGTCTATATGTCTATAATATAAGTTGAACTTCATTATGTATGATCTACCTGAACGTATTTGTACAACAAGTTTACAATGACATTGTTAGATAAGACGATAAAAGTATCCAGTTCATAATTTTACCTTTAAGGCTGTTGGTTTTAATTGCGTACGAGTGCAGCCTGAAGCGTTTTCCCTATTTTATGATTTATCCTCCTCTTTTATAATGCAACAGCGTACAACAAATGTTTGATCATGTTGTACCCTGAGGACAGAGACATGCAGCAAGCTTGCACATGGTGAAACACAAGTTGGGTCTTTATGTACAACAAAAGTTCGATCGTGTAGACAGGCCTTATAAGCGCCCCTTCACCAGCGCGTTTGCGAAAACGAACAAATGTCAGCATGAACTAAGGGGCAGAATTTGAGTTACATGAAGATCACATTGCCAATCTACCTACGCTCCAGGAGACGTACTAACCTTTTGATTTAAGCGAACGCTGCCACATTTCTGTCATAAATCTTCCAATATAGAAAAATTGTATGGCATAATCTAGATTTAAAATCATCTCGTTTTTTTCCTTGAACGCTTGTGGGTTAGGTTGGTCCCCCAAAAAACCCATCGCCATATAATTTAATTTGCATGGGAGTACATGTTTCATGTATTGATCTCGCCAGTTAATATTCAAAATAGAGAAATTTGCGTTTTAAAGCGAGGCAAGAGGCCATATGAATTCAATATTATTTGTAATATAGAGGCAGCCTAATTTCAAAAGTTTTCGTACGGCACAAGGTCGTATCTCTGTTGAGTGTATAATACAATTTAACGAGGAGCGTTATCTATGTTGATTGAAACAAACCAACGAAGTACGTTATCTCTGTTGAGTGTATATACAAACCAACAAGGTACGTTATCTCTGTTGAGTGTATATACAAACCAACAAGGTACGTTATCTTTGTTGAGTGTATATACGATTCAACGAGGTACGTTATCTCTCAAGCAAGATATTTAAATAACAAGTGATCCGTTGATCTCATCAAAGAGCATCGTCGCGATCATTACAGCATTGCGCCCTCAATATTTTATGACTTTAAAATATTACTATAAAAATGGTAAAATTGTCTGTAAACAAGAAAGAAAAGTATTCAAATTAATATACCAAATAAACAACATAAACTATTGGGATCGTATATATAGAAAGCGAGGCATGTATATGAAAACATACCTTGTCATGATTAAAATTAAATGATTAAAAAAACTAAATATTATCAAAAAGTCATGTCAAATCCTCCTGAAATTGTTAATTGGAAAAATTCTTAAATGACTTACTCATCGTGTATCCCTGGATAGCCGTCTGGAGGTGGCTAAATGTGTGATAGATGGGCTTCAGATACGGCGCTTTACCATGAGGTACCGAATCCATGTGATATTTATTCAGTTGTGCTGTAGGAGAAGAATTACTAGATGTTTTAATGTAAGTTTCACGAGTGCTGTTAGCATTGAACAAAAGTGACAACTGAGCCTATCATGAGTGAAAAGAACTGCGATCGGTTAAACAGGTTGAGAATGGAGAGAATGTACATAGGCAGGTCGTTGTACATTTCATCCTTTTGACTTTATAATGTAAACCTGCCTAAACTACAACAAACAAAGGCGGTCAGTTTCCGCTGAACCCTCCAGATGAGGTTGTTTTGTGTAATTATTAGCAAGGTTATTACCACATTCCGTAAAAACAAAAACGAACACGATGTTATGTTTTCAGATGATGTTTAAAATAAACATGAGAGCAACACGATGGGATATAGTGTTCTTCGATCAAAACACTCTACCCGAGTACAATTCAAATAAACAGTTACAATTTGTTGTCCTTTCCTGTTGTGAATTAAGTCATTTTGATTTCTATTTGAATCGGATCTGGTCAGCATATAAAAAGAACATGACGCGTGAAGAGTTATCATACTCTGACCGTTTTCATTCCAGAATTTGTATTTGTGTCTGGGCGAAATCGGAGGTTCGAAACCATGACCTCTTTCCGAGTGGATGAGAATTGTGGCATGTCTGGTTTGGGGGAATTGAGACGTTCAGTTTGGTAAGAATTGTAGCATGTCTGGTTTGGTAAAATTGAGACATTCAGATTAATGAGAATTGTGGTATGTTTGGTTTGGGAAAATTGAGACGTTCAGGTTGGTGAGAATTTTGGCCTGTCGGGTTATGAAAAATTGAGACGTTCAGGTTGGTGAGAATTGTGGCCTGTCTGGTTTGGGAAAATTGAGACGTTCAGGTTGGTAAGAATTGTTGCCTGTCTGGTTTGGGAAAATTGAGACGCTCAGGTTGGTGAGAATTGTGGCCTGTCTAGTTTGGAAAAATTGAGACGTTCAGGTTGGTGAGAATTGTCGTATGTCTGGTTTGGGACAGTTGAGACGTTCAGGTTGGTGAGGATTGAGGCCTGTCTGGTTATGAAAAATTGACACGTTCAGGTTGGTGAGAATTGTGGCCTGTCTGGTTTGGGAAAATTGAGACGTTCAGGTTGGTGACAATCGTGGCATGTCTCGTTTGGGAAAATTGAGACGTTCAGGTTGGTGAGAATTATGGCCTGTCTCGTTTGGGAAAATTGAGACGTTCAGGTTGGTGAGAATTATTGCCTGTCTCGTTTGGAAAAATTGAGACGTTCAGGTTGGAGAGAATTGTCGTATGTCTGGTTTGGGACAGTTGAGACGTTCAGGTTGGTGAGAATTGAGGCCTGTCTGGTTCTGAAAAATTGACACGTTCAGGTTGGTGAGAATTGTGGTATGTCTGGTTTGGGAAAATTGAGACGTTCAGGTTGGTGAGAATTGTGGTATGTCGGGTTATGAAAAATTGAGATGTTCAGGTTGGTGAGAATTGTGGCCTGTCTGGTTTGGGAAAATTGAGACGTTCAGGTTGGTGAGAACTTTGGCCTGTCGGGTTATGAACAGTTGAGACGTTCAGGTTGGTGAGAATTATGGCCTGTCTCGTTTGGGAAAATTGAGACGTTCAGGTTGGTAAGAATTGTTGCCTGTCTGGTTTGGGACAGTTGAGACGTTCAGGTTGGTGAGAATTGTGGTATGTCGGGTTATGAAAAATTTAGATGTTCAGGGTGGTGAGAATTGTGGCCTGTCTGGTTTGGGAAAATTGAGACGTTCAGGTTGGTGAGAATTGTGGTATGTCTGGTTTGGAATAATTGAGACGTTCAGGTTGATGAGAAGTGGGGTTTGTCTGGTTTGGGAAATTGAGACTTTCAGGTTGGTCAGAATTGTGGTATGTCTGGTTTGGGAAAATTGAGACGTTCAGGTTGGTGAGAATTGTGGCATGTCTGGTTTGGGAAATTGAGACTTTCAGGTTGGTCAGAATTGTGGTATGTCTGGTTTGGTAAAATTGAGACGTTCAGGTTGGTGAGAATTGTGGTCTGTCTGGTTTGGCAAAATTGAGACGTTCAGGAAGGTGAGGATTGTGGTATGTCTGGTTTGGGAAAATTGAGACTTTCAGGTTTGTGAGAATTGTGGTCTGTCTGGTTTGGGAAAATTGAGACTTTCAGGTTTGTGAGAATTGTGGTATGTCTGGTTTGGGAAAACTGAGACTTTCAGGTTGGTGAGAATTGTGGAAAATTGAAAATTGAGAAGTTTTCGGAACACCGAGCCTTTCGACAAGTGAACATTTGCACTTGTATGTGTTTCTGGAACACCGAGCCTTTCGGACAAGTGAACATCCCCACTTTTGTGCGTTTTTGAAACACCGAGCCTTCAGACAAGTGATCATGACTGTTAAGAATTGTGGTATGTCTGGTTTGGGATAATTGAGACGTTCAGGTTGGTGAGAATTGTGGTTTGTCTGGTTTGGGAAAATTGAGAAGTTCAGGTTGGTGAGAATTATGGTATGTCTGGTTTGGGAAAATTGAGACGTTCAGGTTGGTGAGATTTGTCGCATGTCTGGTTTGGGGAAATTGAGACGTTCAGGCTGGTGAGATTTGTGGTATGTCTGGTTTGGGAAAATTTAGACTTTCAGGTTGGTGAGAATTGAGGCCTGTCTGGTTTGGGAAAATTTAGACTTTCAGGTTGGTGAGAATTGTGGTATGTCTGGTTTGGGAAAATTTAGACTTTCAGGTTGGTGAGAATTGTGGATAATTGTGACGTTCAATCTTTATTATAGGAACAAGCAAATCGGCTCATCTCCCTTTCACATATAAGCATGAAACAGGAAGGGTCGATGCAATACAAATAATACATACATTATAACAAAGGGAACATCTTTGTCTTACGTAAGTTTAAAGCTTCCGAAATGAAGTGATCTACAATTTGGATTTTTTTTGGTAGGCATAGCACACTTTTACAGTACTGAACAAAAATAGTTTCAATTTCGTTAATGTGAGCCATGCCCCAAAGCTCACATCCATACAACAGAACCGGTTTTACTACAGTGTTTAAACTTTTTAATTTAGCAAGAACACTTGCATTTAACTTATATAGACATCGCCAGATCACGCATAGATATTTTTTTTAGCTTTCTGTACAAGCAAACGTTGACACTCTTTCATGTTTAAATTATATTTTAATGTAATTCCTAGGTAACAAAAACTATCAACTAGCATTGTCACATTTCCTTTATATGTTGAAGACCCAAATATAACAATTTTTGTTTTACTTGAATTTATCGTTAATCCCCAATCATGGCAATACTTTGCCAATTTATCTAAAAACACCTGGAGTTCTTCTGGTGACCTTGCAAACAAAACCGTATCGTCAGCAAATAAAAGTAGAAACAATTGTAGTTCAGTGAATCCCTCCGTTGTAAGACTAGAATTAACGTCATTATATCGATCATTAATATAAAAAGAAAACAGAAGAGACGACAACGGCTCTCCTTGTTTTACGCCTCTATATTGTTCAAAGAAATTATATACTGTACCTGCATTGTTAACACATATTCGTACATTCTGATAAATAGATTTCAATGCATTCAAGAACTAATAAGGCATTTGCTCAGCCTTCAGGGTACAAATCATTGGTAAATAAAAGATAATAGTTAAATACGGCAACAGTACCCCTTTTCCATCAATAAACATTTCATAGCACAGTTCGTCAATACCAGCAGCTTTATTTTGTTTAAGTCTATTAATTGCGGCATAGACTTCATCGTCTGTAATTTGCTTATCCAAATCATCAATTTCTGAAATAATTCTTTCATCATCGTGAGTAATTTGTAAGTCATCGTGGATAGAACTAATTAATTCAAAGTGTTGATATAATTCATCTTATAGTATGTAACACACTTGTTTTTTATTACATTGTTGACAGTCTTCCAAAATGCACGGGGACAATTTTTGAAGCTTAATCTTATGTCTTTATTTGAGATCTAATATAACTTACTTTCGCTTTTTTTCTTACTCTGTTGTACTCTCTAACATACAAAATTGATAACTTTCACCAAATTTCCGATATTTTCTCCGATATCTTCTAAATTTATTTCTAGCGGTTTTAACGTTTTCGTTAAACCAGTCACTATGATATGTTTGATTCACGCAATCGTGATGTAGAGGCTTCGGACAGCGAACTGTCACACCAACATGTAATTGGAAATGCTGAGATATCTGCCTAGCGAACGTGCACCCTCTTGTACACTTGTGTTACTGGTATACTTCCGACTATCGAACGTTTTGACATTTGATGTATTGCACATAAGTCCCGATTGGCAGCTACAGATACAATATGTTTTAAATAAGCTTAGTGACAGATATATTCACTATCTATTTCACAATGGATGATTACATTGTTGGTAGGAAAGTGACGGCGAGAAACTTAATAAACACTACCCCTTTGGCAGCCAAGAGACTGTTAGAATAAAAACTGTCGAGCTGGTACTTAAATAAAGACTTCCAGTAAAGCCCGCCGCACACAAGCAATTCTCTGTCGACGATAATAAGATCCCACGGAAATCGCCGGCTCGCGACGCAATATAACATTTTTGGGGACTGATCGCAATTAAACGACAAAGGACCAAGCTTGTTCAATATCTTGCGATTCGCACAAAGTGTGGACCCATGTAACAAGCCCGTGATCATTGCTTTGTACTGATCAAATTCAGAACCAAACTTTCTACAATCTTCACTCGAAGATGCACTTTTGAAAAATATGCGTGACAAGTGTTAGTCGCGTGGAACAATTGTCAGCTGATATAAAAAGAATCGCCCATTCACAATCGCTTCGTGTGAGGCATGTAAAATCTGTTGCACCGGACCGCCCACCGAGAATAATTCGTGACAGACACGCATGACACGAATATTTTATGAGTGTTGTCTTTAATTTGAGCTTATCTTACTTCTTTACTCTCTCAATTAAAGTCGAAATACTAGATTTTCTGAGAATCTCTGTTTTCAAATTGCGATGGGAATATCGTTTGATCCTATAGGATAATATAACCGAGGGTCCATGGACCGTGTATGTCACAGAACCTTCGAGGGTCCAAAATCGTCTGAGACGCGCTCTGACCGATTTTGGGTGATTAAATTCAGTCGTGGGCGGTTGCGACAGAGCTTTCTGTTGCCCTGGTGCTCTCAAAACTAAGAGTGGGGCAAAATGAAGCCGATCGGTTTGATGATGGCTTTGTACTAGGTCTTGTGATTCTCCAGTCTTTGTCCTGTCTGATCTTTGTTGTCAGTGACACGCGGCAGTTTCTTTCATCCATTGGGAGGGCACACCGTCACATCAGTGAAATAACCGTTAGTACGACGTTAAACCCCAAGCAAAAAATCAATCGCCATCAGCGAGGACTACTTTCTTGTTTCCCTATTATTTTCGTTTTCAAACTTAGTCTAAGTGCTGGAGCATTTAGCTGCTATTTTCATATTCCCTATATACCTAAGAGTTTTATAATACGAGCTTCAGTTAACATTCCTTTTTAGCGAACAAGCACCACCATGATCTGAAAAGTCAATTTCGCTTTTCGTTACCTGCTATACATTGGAGTGGCCTGTCAGTGCCAAATTACAAGACAGATCCTTTGTCTCAAGCCTGAGTGGGTCATTTTGAAGCCAACATTTCGCTTCTATTGAGCCATCATCAGGACTGTCTGTGGTGAATACAGGATTATGTGAAGCCAAATATAAACCAGGGGCCACTAGACTCCTGAACCTCTAAGATTAAGGTAGTCCGAGAATCTCATCGATTTTCGACATACACTTTGGTGAGTCATCTGGGTAAGATTGATCCTAATCTGCAGTTTAAAGAGAAAAAAAGTACTTTGTATATAGTCTATTCCTTCTTACCGTCAGATCAAAGGAACTTTGAAAGTAAAAGGATTTAACGGAATTCTACAACACTATATCATAATTTTGATCAAATTAAACATTTATATCGGTCCAGCTCTGGAATTGAGCCGAGCATTGCTACAAACCCTTATTTTAGACAAAAACATGCATTGTAGCCTACTTTATACCCGCCAACATCGATATTGCTAAAATATTCTAGCTTAATGTGACCTTGATCGGGACTAGGGGGCGGAGAACAAAATAACAGAAGTTTTTTGTAGATCACAGACAGTTTATTCCAGTGACCAAAAGGCTATGTCAAACATCAATGTAAAGCAAAAATCAGAAGTGACAAGGGGAGTATCCCTGAAGTTGATTTCCTGTCACGATACAAAAATAGCTTATTAGGAATAATGTTAACATTAAACATTGACAAACAAAATGTACCTAAATGTGTCTTGCAAACTTAACCTTTGTCCCCCAGAAAATATATGAATAACAGTAGTACGTTCGCTCTTTTAAAATATTAAAGGCAAATTAAATTGCAGCATTAACACTATCTGTGAATCATGATAATCTGGGATGAAGAGCGATAAACATTAGAAAATGATTATCTCAGGTAAAGGGAACTAACCCTACTTACTGGAGACAATATAGAACAGGAGTGATCTCCCCTGAATTGAATGAACCTGCAATAAGTACTTGAACTAATTGACTGTGATCTAGTTTACATTTCAAATAAGCTTAAAATGATTCAACGCGGTAAATGAGTATATTAAATATATATGTGACTATATATTTAAAAAAATCAACAAATATTCGAGTTACAAACAACTCCACTTAGATTAATACATCATCAAAGTAAATAGGCCTATGTAACTGTCAAAATATCTAGTATCTAATTTTAACTACGAAAATAGCTAAGAAAAATGTAAGTCAAAAAGAAAATTAACAAAATAGTTATGTTTATGAACAGACAAGACTGATGTTGTACCGATCATTTATAAAATAGTGTTTATGAAATAACACTAAATGTTTGGTTAGCAACGCTAAAGTATGAATAAAATATGAAAAATGAACATTTAACTGTAATAAATAACCTATAATTTATCCAACTTAAAGATTGTGTTTAAGTTGAACATAAACGCCTAATGAATATGAATAAATAGTCAGAAAGCGGTTAACTATCTAAAAATATTGAAACAGTAAAACATGTGCTTATGCTGTAATACTGTTGAAATATCGCATGTTACAAAGTACAAAAACTGGTTCAACATATTACCAAAGATATAGTAATTACCTTCATAACGTGTGAGTGTGACCAGAATGCTTCTGGCTCATCAGTAGTATAGAATGCGTATCTCAGCGCGTATTTATTATTACTTAATAAGGAAGGCTTCAACGTTATCATATACTAATTGTTTTGTATGTTATTAGTAGTGGGGTGCCATTTTGGCACCTCACTACTATTTATGTAGTAATTGTTTTTGTTTTGTACGTTATCAGTAGTGGGGTATCGTTTTGATACCGGATTTCATGTTAAGTAAGGATTTGTGCGTTATCAGTAGTCCGGTATCATACCGGAATGCATGTAAAGAAGGGCTGTGGGTTATGGAGTACTAAAGGCCGCCGTCTTTGACGTGACGTCACAGGTTGAGGATGATGGCGTCGTGCGGTCTTACCGGAGTGCATGACAAGTGTGTCGTCTGCTTATTTAGGAATTTTGGCGGTTACATTGTGTACAAGTCAATGACTGAGTTTGGTTCTTCCGCACTGCTATTTATGTAGTAATATTTTAGTATATGATAACGTTAAACTTAACGTTATTATGTATTAATTCTTGGCGGAAGACACCGGACTACATGTTAAGTAAGGATTTGTGCGTTATCAGTAGTTCGGTATCATACCGGACTACATGTAAAGGGATGTGGGTTATTGAGTACTAATGGCCGACGTTCTTGCGGCGTTCTGCGGCAGCGGCGGCGGCGTGACGCCGCAGTGACTACGTCATGGCGTCGTGGCGTACGTCGTGGCACATGCGCATGCGCCTTGACGCCACGACGTACTGCTGGCCCAAATAACCTAGATGTCCCTACAATGGCGCGCAAAGCATCACGGCAAGACACCCACATCACCCCATGACAGCCCTAGGGTCAACCCTTCCTTTTTTAATCGTGCGCTGTGACCCATCCGCTTCCCACTAAATATGCTTAGTAATAACCCTTCTTTATGATGTCATGGCAAATTCTAGTCCAAATGACCTAGATTTCCCCACAATGGCACAATGGCGCGCAAAGCATCACGGCAAGACACCCACACCACCCAATGAAAGCCCTAGGGTCAACCCTCCCTTTTTTAATCGTGCGTTGTTGTTGAGATTGTGGTTTTCAGGCCGCTTCCCATGTATGGATATCGCGGCCCTTCGATCACTACGTTTTATTTTCAAACTCATTTTTTCAATACACATTTGTTGTACATTTTCCAGGTCCATGTTTTAACATAAATTAGGTAACGTTAAATAAAAATAATAGTAAATGAATCAATAAATAAATAAATAAAAATATATAACAATTATAGATTGCAAAGTATGAATGGTTGCGACTACCGTATGTACATGC
>JAQQZZ010142838.1:0-13029 GCA_030265115.1 Mopalia vespertina | reverse complement strand
ATAAAATGTTAAGTTAGTGCGGTGAAAAGGTATCATTAGGTCGGTGCTATGTACTCTTGTGTTATGTCCATGTACTTAACCTCAAGTACATAATTATTATTATTATGTAGAACAATAGTTCCTTATACATGAAGGTGACATTTTATGAGGTCAGATTCTGACAGATATCCTTTCCATAATGCTAAATATCTGTCATAAATGTGTCAACTTAGTTCCTGTTCTGGCTAGTAATTATCTTCAATTTTCACTGTAAAAGCTAATTGATTGACAGGAAGTAGTGAAGTGTTATTTAGTGAGGTCATTTAAACACAGCTAATAAATTATTTCTCACAACAGCTGATGAATATTGAAACATCACATTAGATTTAGCCTGTTCTACTAACCTCAGAAAGTTGAATATTATGGGCTATGTGGATTCACTGAGGTCAAATCAGACAACTTTGGTGCACCAAAAAAAAAACTATGGAAAATGAGTGCACAATTTTAATTAATAGGGCATTGCAAAACATAGTGCGTTAAGTACTACAGATGTTGGAGAACATTTTGTCAAAGAGATATATATTTTTTTTCCCCTAAAACCCAGAATATCCTGGAGAAAATAACACTGACTTTGATTACAATCTGCACCACACTACACTATACAGCACCATTGTTAAAAAAACAGGGTGCACTATTTAACAGTTATATACCTACATTTGAATCATGGTATATATCTTAGACTTTTCAATTCGAGATTTTTTCACAAATTTTGAAACTGTTTCTTTTATAGATACATAATAATGTTTTATAATCAGTTAATTATTGTACATGTAAACAGCTGATGCTGCACTGGAGAGATTTTACAGGTGGTTGGAGTGGGCGTCCTGTTGCCATCCTAGTCTCAGAGCTACACCTACTTGTCCTGAAAGTGACAACACAAACCTGAATCGGATTATCTTTTATTCTGCCTTTCTTTAAACAATGATTATTACAATTTATTATTACTGTTTGTGTAATGCAGAGGGTGTAATGTAATTACCGTAATGCAGAGGGTAGTTGTTTAATCCATTGCACTGGCGCCCATAATATGACCACATGTAAAATAAAGTTAAGAATGATATTAAATCCCACTCAAATGAACCATGACATCTTTGAGTGGCATTTAGAGGAACTGACCATCAAGTGATTCCTCATGGATAACAATTCTGGTTAATGCCCCACAATAAAACAAGTATAACCAGATAAATATTTTCACAATACGGCCTTTTAAATTGGATTTGTTGAATCAGTTACTTAAAGTAAGTTTAGAATTATTAAGTTTTAGACTGTATGAAAATTGTTCAGATTTTTCCAATATTTCTGAGGTTTTAAAATTATTATGACTTTTGAAACCTAAACAGTATATAGGATACAGTTTCTGATACTCCAATACTATAAGGTGGTACAGGTGACAACAAGAGGCCAAGTCTCTGGGAGATTTTTTTTTGGTATTTTTCAACATCCATATGTCATTGTCATTAATTTTTTGAAATATATACAAATTGTTAGCACGTTCCTTCCTTCAAGTAAGTTACAATTTTAATGGCATCTAGTTTAAAGACCTCAATATGCCTTTTGTCAACTCGCCTAAATTTAGATAAAATCCCTAAATGCCACTCTACAGCATGGCCTACATAAACTCTCCATTCAAAGTGGTGTATTATTCACTACAGCCTGCTACAGTATCATATTAGTACTGTGTTCAGATCTTTTAATTCGCACATGCATCAAAGTAATTTAACCTGTAGCTTGCATGTCTATATTCTATGTTGAGAATACATGTACCTATGTTACTTAATTGGTGGGGTGTTGGACCTGTAAACTTTAGTCCTATCATCCGCCTTTGCCAAAGGTAAGCCAGTTTTTCTCTCTCTCTCTCTCTCTACAGATATAAAACTTTCACATTTTTTATCTCATTGGCTATAGGTATATACTTGTTGGTGTTGCTCCCAGTTCTATGTCCAATGTTTTCTCTATACATTTATTAAATAGAAAATCTATAATTTTATACAACTATGAACAGATGTTTATAAGGTACATGTATAATGTATCCCTGGTATGCTCATATAGTTAAACTTGTTGTTAAATTTTATCAGGCTCACTTGTGTTTTGTACATGTAGTTGTATATTGAGGGGTCATTGTATTATTTGGGTTCTACAGCCAGGCTTCAGCTAGTTTTCTGATATATTAAGGGGGTAACAATATATATTTCTAAAAGTATATAGGTATTTATGGAAGTTCCATTCAATAATGAGTAGGAAAAACAAATTTATACATACATGTATGATAGTGTTGATAATTTATCACTATAAGTATTTATAAGCGTGTTCAGTTTAGGGTGTAGCTAGCTGTATTGTTAAAATGCTAGATTTACATTCTTTGGTTTAAATAGGATTGGTGTAAATTACATACCATCCTGGGCACAGGATCCAAGCCCATGACACAACAGTAGTAAACACACATTGTTGGTTGGGAAAACTATGTGCCTAAAGTATTCAAGGTGTAAAACATACCAGAATGTGACTGCTTGTCAACATGAAAGGATCTAAAAGTGTCACCATAGAGGTGAACCAGTCGAGTAACTCCTATAGCACATCCACCCACCCGAAGGGGATCTGAATGCTTGATTGTTTATGGTATGAATTTGGTATGTTAAAATGTAAACAGATATTGTCTAAAAATAGGCCATTCTGCTGGTGCAAGTGACCATGTAAGACCTATGCAACTCTCTCTGTGGTGTCTTTGTTTTGCTTGTAGTGGTCCTGTGTTGTCTTGTCTTTGTTTGTTGACAGTGGCGTCGAGGGTGGTTTTCTCCACCCATTGGACAGTCACATGACATAAGAGTGAAATAATCCCAACTACCTTAACCGCAATCAAACTAACAAACATCTTTTATCACTTTTGTTTTTAGTATCCTGTCAACAGTGAAGTTCATGACTTTGAGTTTTAAACTACTTTCATACATATGTGTGATAACTGAATATGACAGGCCACTTAAATAAATTGACTGGCAAGGATTTCATTCCTCCAATACGTGACTATAAAGTGAGATAACACCAAACAAGTAAAGTCTAGCACCTTTTCTTGAGTTTCAGTGTCTTTGGATTTATGGTCCTGTTAATTAACAGTTGCAATGAAAATAAAATAAAACAACACTGGCCATTGAAAAACGTGTGCAGTCATTACTTGATCTTTATAACTCACACATATCACTTCATGCACTCGAATGTTACATCTTCTGATAAAAACCACTTCTATCACTTCGGTTTACGAATTACCCCTTCATGTTCTGCCAAAAATTGTTTCCATATCAATGTTTCTTTTGGTGGTTCAAAGCTGATATCATTAACAGTGGTTTTGAGTGGTAAGCAGTGACTGGTGTTATGTTCTCTTAATACTTCTTCACAGTTTATCTAAGTTCAGCCAGCTTGAAGTACATGCATATCCATGAAGCAGATCAAAGGCAAACTTGAATTACCTCATTAAGATGAGATTACGGCAGCATTTCTGGAAACTGGGAACTAGAAGTCTCTCTTGTAATCTATTCGCAGTAACTTTAATTCTACCGTTGTATCAGATCAGAACAATGTCGACCATCAGGTATATGAGTTAGTTATATGTGGCTCCGCACTCGCGGGGGTGGTTTTTACAAGGTTTCCTCTCGGTTTTCCACAATTATGAGGCAAGGAACAGTGTGAAGTGGACAATCCGTCGACATATAAGTGAAATACCCTTGAGTACGACGTTAAATCCCACTCAAACAAACAATCAAATCAGAACAATAAAACCATTGACTACCCACAAGCACACATGACGTTTTGGTGAAAGTCACCTTGGATGATCTACAGTACTTCATGTAGTTATTAGTACTTCATCAATAAAAACATATTTTTGGGAAACATTGCAATGATATAAGTGAAATACCCTTAAGCATGGAGTTCAATAACAATCAATCAATCATCAGCCCCCATATTAATGCCAATGAAAAGGATTACTGGTGCTAACATATTTTTTTAATTGTAGAGAAAGAAAAATGTTCTTGCTACCACCAAAATATGAACTTTGTGTTAAATAGCTTGGAGGACAAAGTTTTACAAATGCCTAATTGAATAATTTTTTTTTACAGTTTAAACACTGGTAAATAAGTTGATGCTATCAAAATACATATATGTACAATCTTCATCGATTTGCATACTCGTCTATTCACAAAATAAATTTACTTTAACTAATAAGTGTTCTTTTTGCTTATAAATATCTCTGTAGCTATAAAGCATTTGGATCATGACAAGGTTATTTTTATTTAGCACTAGACGAAGATTAACTTTTCAACAAAGCAAAGCATTTCATCCCATTTGGTTACACTAGTGCCAGTAACTTCTGACCTAAATCAACATCATACAAGTGAAATAATAGTTATAGATTAACTGGCTCTTATGTTCTGTGTTATCATCACACTTTATTACTTTCATATGATCTTGATGGATGTCTATAATGTTATACTCATTTAAAATGGTAAAGTTCATTCCTGTCTTCCTGGCATTTACAGGAAGAGATGGAATAGATATGATCTATGTACTTATACCTTTAGCTTGTCACATTGCAGCATTTCAACATGTAAACACTAAACACCCATTCACTAAAGCGTACATGCAGTCAACCTCGTAACTTGACTCTGTTTAAACCCATATGTAAAGGAACAATGTACCTATGAGAATTCATAAGTACATACAGGATGTATAAGCCTACCTACTTTCCATACATCATGACATGAAAAGCTTTGAATTATTCAATAGAATCAAAACATGATTTCTACATATGTTGTAATATTTGACGGATAGAAAGTAGAACCCCCAAAACGTGCCTCTGTAACAGCTGTCAGATCCAGCCCCTTCCTTATTTAGTAAGCCTATCAGCAATGGGGCTATAGAAGGGGTTGTGGCAAATGTTATAACCTTTGAGAAAGGGGGATGCCCCAGTACCTTACAAATGCTTGCAGCTAATATAACGGACTGTTCTCAAAATACCCAAATTATTTGTCAAGAAAAATGAAATAAGAAGCCCTTTTAAAAGATTCATTAGACTGCCACAGAATTTGTATTATGCTGACAAATGCAATAGTGGCTAACATAGCAGAGTGAAATGTCAAATTGTGTGCAAATGACTGAGTTTTTTGGCCAGAAAGTGGAGGAAATTGTGTAAATTATGAGGGAATTTACAGTATATTATAGGTTTGAGGAGCAGGCCAGTACATATGGCTTTGATGTATAGTGAATGGTAATCAGCAGTGCTCTTATAAACTCTGGTATCATCTATCTGTCTCCTCTAGAGTTACTTCTGCTCATCAGCTCCTAGCAGAACTCCTAGTCACTGCACACTGTATCCCTACCTTAGCAGCTTTATACATGTACATCTGCTACTGTACTTCATCTTAACCCCTAGTCTTATACCAAGGTATGTCATGGCGTATTTTTGTTCCTCTGTCTTTTGTTGTTTTGTAAACTTTTCAAAGTGTACGAAATGCACATGTAAATTGTTTTGCATTCCTCATCACTAGTTTTGTGTGCTTGCCGATCACTGTTTCAGCTTTCAATACAAATTATTTGTTTTTCATGTGTCTTGGTTTGAGATTTATTACACAGCAGTGATTATGAGGCTAAATATATTATCTTTCTAATCGTCTGTTGTAGGCATAATCTTCACAAATATATATTTGTTTGTTTCTTCCTCATATATGTGTGCTATTGAAATGAACTTTTGAGTCTATGTTCATCATTCCAGATAATTTAAAAGAAATTGTTGACAACATAGTTTGAAACAATTTTTTATAATAGCTAACATCTATGCATTTCATTGAAATGAATTCTTTGAAATTGAGAGAATAGAAAGGGTCAATGCAACGATCTGACACGTTGGCACAAGAGCTGTTTCTAACATTGGTTTCAAAATGGCTGCCTCTTGTGGTACTGAATTGTGCTGTTCATATTGTTATGGTCGCTACTCTTATTTGAAACTTGATTAGACCTGAATATTGCAAAGTTACCTTTACGTTGCAATGGATGACAAAATTTTATAAGGAATCAACTTTGCTTGGAAGAAAATTTTTGTTAGGTAGTATTTGCAAATTTTTAACAAACCAGCACATCTGGTGACCTGTCTTCAAGATCTGTATATACATGGATGTTAAATTTATCAGCTTGAAATTGCCTTTTACATTAATTTATGTGATAAGGATAAGGATGTGAGAAATGACCAAGAACTTGACTAAATTTAATACTTCATGTAGTGACCTTGGAAATGCCCTATCAATTTATGCGACGAGTTAACCAAGTTCTTTTCTTGAGGTCTTATATTAGTGATCATAAAAAGTTGTTTGAAGAGGTTGAAATTGTGAGCTTCTCAATAACATTCTTCTGACTCCCATATTTGTTATTGATTTGGAAGGATTATGGTTTGGCATAGTGATACTGGTCAAGACATTTCTCTCAGACAATTTATGATGAATTGATATAACCAAGATCCTTTCTTCAAGAGATTTAGAATTAGTAGTCTGAAGAAAAGATGTTGTAGAGGTTGAACTTGTGGGCTTCTGGATAACCTTCTTCACTCGTGTATGTGTTATCGGTTTGGAAGGATTATACTGAGGACTGGTCGACATGAGTCGACTCTGGAACACCCCCTGGCTATAAAGGAAAGTTTGTTTGAAGAGTAGCAATGATTTTTACTTAGCACTGCAGGAAAATTAACTTTCCAACATTATGGAAATGCTTCACATCTTGGTTAAGCTGGTGTCAATTATTGTTGGAATATACTGCTGTCCACTCCTATAAATGAAATACCCTTAAGCACGGCGTAAAACACCAATCAATCAATCGACTCTAAAACTCAGTTAACATGGTTTTTCACCCTAGTCCTCCAATATGACCAGCACCAGCGAAAATTGATAACCTGCACCATACTTCTGTTCCATCTTCCTATTATTTTCTGAAACAACATTCATCATTTATTAAGTTAAGTAGTAGGTAATTTGTACATTATTTGATGTGCTTTCATGTGATATGAACAATAAACCAACATTTGTATTTCACACTGTCATCTGAGAAACAAAGTGACTATTTGCAGGTATGTTACACATAATAGAGAAAGGTTAGGATTCAAAAGAAAGAAAGAAATTGTCACAAAATATATATAATTGTACTGTTTTCCACTTCCTTACTGAAATAATCTTTTATCAGAATATCTCTTCTTGAAGTGAAGGATGCTGGTGTCCCTTCCAAGAACAGCTGATATGGAACTTCAGGAAACAAATGTAACATGATTTAATGAGGAAACATAGCTTGCTAATAGCGTTATTCTCATAAATGAGTTTCACTATAGTGTAGAGGGAAGTATGACTAGGTTTATTTTCAAAACCATACTCAAGACCGTATTATTTAATCACCATGCATCTATGTAATATATTTTATTGGATTCGTAACTTACAGCTTGCTTAATGTCAAACGGATAAGTAAGACTATGCGTCTCGAACTTAAGCTAAAAATGACAAGATTAACTTTGTTGACAGTCGTTTGAACCAGCATCAAACCATGATTTCTTTCACTCCTGTTGATTCAGTTCAATGGAGGAAGGGGTAAATGTTGAAATCCAGCAGCATTTATCCAGGGGCCTACATGTACATGTATTTATAAAATTTAGTTTCCAAAATAAATAATGATTGTAGAGGATAATATGAGGTCTTCATTGATACATATGATAATTGCACTCATTATTTGTAAACATGAAAAGGTCAGTCAGTGGAATAGTGAATGAAAAAGAAAAAAAAGTTGACAGCCGTGTAGTACTATCATAGCTTACAGCACAAGGGAGACAACTCTGTTGTATCTCTTTTTGTGAGTTCTCTTTAGTGTAAGACATTTGCTCTTTAACTTAGTCACAGACTCACATTTAAAATAGATTCAAATATAAAGTGTTAGTAATTCACCAGGTGAAAATACATAGTTTGAGAAATAAAATATTAAAAAAGTTATATGACTTTGAGATTATTAAATGGTTTCTGTGAATGAAATAGCTCTGTAAGAAATGTCTGGTTAACTAAGTATGTACCATTACTGAAATGACTATTTAATGTCTGTCGGTCTACTTTTAATGGTGTAAAAGCTTGACTTCTACTTAGTTTTATTTTTATTTTTAGTTATTTAATGGCTCAAGCAATGTTTTATCATATTCTCTTCATCGTGGACACAGGTCATCAAGTATATGAACAATCCTGTCTTTGTATAATGTTTATTTATAGCACTAATTAGATACTGGTTGAGTTTATAAATAAGACATCTGCAATTTTCACAACTTTTCCTTCAGTGTCTGGTTATTTTAGGCTTCTTCATTGCTTATCCATGTGGCCTCCAACCTCCTGTATGCTCATCCCATGAAACATCTTGTAGTTACCATGGTTACAATATCCCTGATGGGAGGAGCAAGTTGCTATGGTAATTTCTCTTCAGGTTGAAGATGGACATGTTGATATAACTTTGGGGCCCTCTTGGGATAGGTGCTATGTTTACAAGGTGTATACCTGGAGTCTGGCCTTGTGCCAAGATTCTTGAAGAATGGTTCATCAAAAGCTAGAGATGTGATTTACATCCTAGAATACATGTACATTTAGCAACTTTCTAGAGCATCTATATGTATATGCTACAGGTTTGCTGGTAGAACAGCCAACTGTACCTCTAACCTGAAATCAAGCCTAACTTTATATATATTAAATAGTGTCTTACTGTTGTTGAGCCAACTGCCCTGGCACTATTGTTCCAGACAGGCTCAAGTCTCCCCGATCTCTTGAGATATCAAGGTAGTCACTCGAGGTGGCTCCAGCTATTGTGGGATTGTTTTTACAAGGTTGCCTCATGATATGCTCCCAATTTAAGAAAGGCAGTGTAAGATGGGACAATCTTTCATCATATAAGTGAAATGCTTGAATTCATAAATACCATTACTATGTTGAACACCAATAAAAAAAACAACAACAAAAAACATATCAATATTTCTATATACATGTATTTATTCAAATTAATTAATCAGGTTTACTGTACATGTACTGTACATGTAATCTGGGTCTGTGTAAACTGTATAGTTATGCACAATCAATTAAAATATAAGCAAGAACTTTGTTGTGTTAGTATACAGGAGTCTTGAGTAACTGGCTCAGTTTGTCATTATAATTTGTTAGTTAAAGCTAGCTGATTAAATTGCTATTAATGGATAAGAGCTACAGTTTCAACATACATTGTGTAGTGGGACATTGATCATCTTGTGCAGGATTAACTTTAATTGCACTTAAGTGACTGTGCACAGGAAAGCAAGTTAAATATTTTGTATAAAGGTTTCTTTGATTTGGATTTAATGCTGACCTCTATCTAAGACCATTTCATACATATGAAGGCACGCCAGTTCAGTGGGTGTAGCAAACTGTCCATGTCGCTAACTGGCAACAAACATCGACAATACTTCCATACAAAACAATCACAAAACACAATACAAAGACATCACAAACAGATCAGCTCCTTGTTGCCACAATCATTATGAACTAGCATTAAAGCAGGCAGATTTATAGCTGTGCTAGAGCTGAGCAATAATACGTAACACATTTACACACTTATTACAGGCAATGGGATTTCAACATATGTGGGAAAATGATTTTTCAATTCCAAGCATTTTTAACCTTGGATGGTTCCCAGATTTAGTCATATTTGGAACAGATTTTTTTTTTTTATAATTTAATACTTGATCTTGGTGAATTTGCAAGAATGAGTTGTGTGAAAACTTCCATGAGTAAAATACACTCTATATCGTGTAGCAGTTATTTAAGTCTGTGGATGATTTTAATGTATGTCACTGTGGTTAGTCTGTCTCATATTAGAGCTAACTCAGGCCAGTCTGTGGCACTGCTGAGTGACCATGTGTCTAGTTTTTCCAATTTCATTTTTGGTTCCATGGTCAACAATCATTTTGCAAACCATGTAATCACAGCTGGATTTTGACCCATGACTAGGGAATAGACGAGGAACAATCAGTTTATAGCTCGGTGTGAAAGTGTAACCGTGCACTGTGTTAACCTTTCTTATATCTAATTGTCTTCTGAACTGAAACCATATATTGTATCAAGCTTGTTACAGCTGTTTTTCATTCATTCAAAAACGAATACATTGTATTCAGTTCTGTGTTTTTTTATATTATTTTTTTTAAATAAATGCACTCAAAGTTTATTGATTTTCTACACAAATAATTACAAGTCTTCTTTTTACATTTAATTTCAGGTCTTTCGCTTTAACTTCATAACCACCACCAAAACACATCATGAGTCTGGAAGAGAGACGCGAAGCTCGCAGAAGGAGGAGACAGGAAGAGTGAGTACTGTTATCTCCCCTTTTCGGACCAAATTTGTTCCCTTTGACTTGAATAGTTCTAGAAAAATACTCAACTGCTATGAATACTATTCCATAATATTTACACGAAAACTTCACTGTTTTTTTTATATTTCTCTTGAACATCATATTAAAAAAGCCATGGTATCTTTTTAACAAGTGTTTTCAGAAACAATAGAGAATCTATTTTTCTTAGTTGTATAAAAGGGATTTTGTTTTCTATTCTGCTCACCTGTTTGTCACCAATACTGGCATAAGTGGCTGCTATGCCCATATGTTTTATATGTAGACCAAGGGAGATAAGGCTGTAAATAAACATGAGTGTTGCTGGTATAGCCTAAATTGTCTCCCTTTAGTTGTGAATCCTCTGCAGCATGAGAGTGAGTACACCTTAAGGTTACACAAATAAGTTCAGTCGCAAATATTTTGTATTATATATAGCGAAATATTTTTTGTATACAATCAGAGACAATCGCCAGGGTCTTTTTGACAGTAGAATATGTGTAACTAAATGTTATCTACAAATCTGAAGTACAAGTGCCCTACGTTTCCATGGCCACCACAGTTTACGATGAACTGATAGACTACAAACAACACAAGTTAACACACTTCCCTCTTTATCAGATAACCAACTATTTTAAGCCAAAGCAGAAGATATTTTGGAATCAAGATGGTAAATTCCTGCTGGCTTTTATAATGTTGATAAATGTCAGAGAAGATAACTTGTCAGCAATGTGGACTTCACAGCATTTCATCTGTCCTTATCAATTCAATATGTTTTTTATTGTTGTCGAAATCTCTACTTTATTTGAATACATTATCAGCATATAAAAAAAAATTGAATAAAAAAAAAACAAATTTAAGAACATTCACATTTTCAGCACCCTTTTAAATTTATTAAACATAATTCATTTTAGAATATTCAAATTTTAAGAAAGAATTGATAAAAAATAAAATAAAAATAAAAAAAAGTTAAAGTTTAAAAAATGCTTCTGTAATTGCATGAAATTTGAAAAAGAAAACAAATTTCCTTTTCTCATTGCAATTTTTTAAAAAGGAACAGATCTTTTCCACAATAACTCTTCTCATTGAAGAAAGTTTACATTTAGTTAGTCTTTAGTTTCCATATTGTTATACATGTACATGTATCATTTGTAAGCACCACTTGGCAATCACTGGATCAGTGACAAGTGATAATGGGGTGCTTTACATTTCCCTGTACCATTTCAAGTGCTAGTCACTTAAAAAGTATAATTAGTAAAATGTAAATTATTGTGATGAATATATGGAAATGGTATTCCAAGCTATCAACAAGGTAATTTATCTGAATTTAATGCTGATATCAACTTCCTTCATATTATCTGTCTGTGTTCATTTATCTATTTCCCAGTTTTCATGATATCATCCTGTATACATGTTTTGTGTATAGCAACACTACTCTGCTGTTATTTAGACGAATTAGTCAAAAACTGTTTCTTCTGTATATCTAAAGCTGCACTCACATTGTATGACTAGTTGATGCGATATATTGAATTCAACTGATCAATGAATGATTTGATATATGTCAAATACAACTGATTAAATTCAGCCGGACAAATGTAATACGCATCGACTTATTACAGTGTGAATGTGGCTTAAATTTGATCCCTTTTATCTTTGTACTTAATGTTTTAAATGTTTTCATTCTTTGTCCAGGCCATTTGTTATTGGCATGAACTGGAAAACATATCTTCATGTTGTATTGCCTTGGTTTGTGTTGATTGAATGGTTTTAAGTTTAATAATAATATATAAATTAATTTTATTATTGTAAAATACTTGGAAAAAAACATCTATTATTCTGCCGTAGCCATGGTGTTCATTGTCCGCAATCTGAAAAAATTAGCAGCGGCATAAACCATTATGCACAGAGTGCCAACAACATTTTTTAAAATTGTAATGGATAGGAATATTAATATTATATTATAACAATATTAATATTACTTGGATTGCTCAAACAATCAGAGATGTTAATTTTATGCTAATCAGCTTAGTTTTAAACCAGATCTTCCTTAAAATGGATAATAGCAATATTTTAGTTTAAGACAATTAATCTGACGGAAGTAAGAAATTTCATGCTACATGTAATGAACTCAACACCAATAAAGTGGGACATACAATACATGTAGGGCGATGCCATGATATGTGAAATGGATATTTTTTTCCATTTCACCCCTGAATAAAGCTCAGCAGTTAAAGAATTTGTTTTTTAAAACTGTCCTCTAAATTTCCATCAAATAAGTTTCACACCAAAAATGAAGAACAATTCATGTTGACTATATTTTTTGCATTTTGGTTTATTTAAACCATGTGCAGTAATGTACTCAACTCTACAGGCCTGTGCTGTAATGTACTCAACTCTACAGGCCTATGCTGTAATGTACTCAACTCTACAGGCCTGTGCTGTAATGTACTCAACTCTACAGGCCTGTGCTGTAATGTACTCAACTCTACAGGCCTGTGCTGTAATCTTTTCTGGCATAACCTCAAAATCGGTCCTCTAAAATTTTGTCAGGTAACCTAACATTTGCATTTTCCCCTGGTTTGCTGATTT
>JAQQZZ010142827.1:0-13029 GCA_030265115.1 Mopalia vespertina | reverse complement strand
AATAAAAATCCCGAAAAACAGGGGATAATCAGCGAAAAGATGGCTCGGTGATACCTTAGAGCTGGAATCTCCTCATGGAATCTCGAGGTAGGTCCGCGAATAACGTTTAGAATGGTTAGTTTGTTTGGGTGGGGGCGTTGGAATCCAGCCTATGCCAAGATAGATGCGAATACGTATCTTATGGTGCAGCTGTACCAAAACTCTAGCAGTAAGGTCTGCATGACCTAATTACCGCGGAAGACATTTTTAAGCGAGTGTGTTACTGCTGAGAAATGATTGATTTAGACATGAAAATGGACGTCGAGTGATCATTTTATGTGTCGGTCTAACCCAAAAGTGTTCAAAAACCAAAAACGAGATGGTTTAAGTCAGGGTAAGGCCATACAATTTTTATATATTGGAAAATAAAGTGCCGAACCATGGTAGCGTTCTGCTATTTCTAGCGGTTAGGAAGGAAGCTTCATGTAACATAGCTAATGCCAAGATAGCCCGTCGGCGTAGCGGTACGGTCACACAGGGGCTCGGTACCATAGAGACCGTCTATGTAGACAGAGATAATATAGACGGCCTCTATATGGTACCGAGCCCCTGTGAATGGACATAGGCCTACCGATACGTTAACTATATAAGCTAAGGCCATTTAGAGTTACGCCATATTTTTTTGATTACCATGAAGCGATATTTTACCGTTTATCGTTCAAGAAATCTCATTTCTCAATTTTGAATGTTGTTAAAACAGAGGTATCACAAATGAAGGATCATCAGTAGGCCCTACGTTACTTGCATGCACAGATGTTCCAACATAATGAAATCAAAGAGTTATTTAAAGACAAAACTACAAAATTGGGATGAAATGTGTGCTTCTATCCTATATCATTAAGTTGAACCTTTCCATTAAAAGAGTAAAAAAAAAAAAAAAAAGCCAACGTATTTTTCCGTATAAAAGTGTCAAACTTCCAAATGGTATAAAACCGCAAAAGAGATATATATTTTACTAATATGGCGCACATTATCTTTTAAGCAATTATAGTCCACACACAATCCTTCGAAATATTTAAAGAAAAAGTTTAAACATTCGGATTTTCAATTTCTTTGTATAAAGAATGTTAGGTCTAAATGTCCTTACCAGTTTGGGTTTCACCAGAACCTTTTAACCAGCCCAAGCATGCATCCATTTTATCACTCCAAGGAAAAATAAGAGAACAAATTAGGACAGTCGTAAAAAATATATATAGTGTTTTGGATGTTTTGGATCTTAGCAAATCTGAACCTTCGGCACAGTTAATAATGCTATATAGGCCTCTAGAGAGATGCTTGTGAAAAAAAATCTCACTATACGATGTATAAGATTGGTGATACTAACGGCTATACAATGCTCCAAGTGTAAACAAAGCTTTTAACTTAATAAATGTCTTGATTTGGTTTTAGGTCATGTAGGCCTACTATACTCTCTTATAGGTCCCTATTATGCAAATCATTTTATTTGATATCATGTTACAGCCTACTATCTGAGACGCCCTTTTTTTTATCTTTTAAATATATGTTCGCATTATAACAAATAAACCGCGGTCGAAAGAATATGCTACTTATCTATCTTTATCCAATAGTTTTCTTCTGGCTGATCTACATACACCTTAAATGTACCCATAAATTTATTCATCACGTACCGTATCGTACGACATCCAGTGCTATAGGATATGTAGTCTAAAAGGAGAAGATGTGTTTATGAACCGCGGCCAATCAACCCTGACCCCATATATTTATACCTCCGGTTAGAACTCAAAAACATTTTTGACTGGCCATTAACCACATGCACAAAAAGTCTTAAATAGATTACCGTATTCCGTCAAAATTCTTTCATCGATATAACCTGGGATGAGTATAGACATCATCATCCCAGATATAACTCATCAAATGCGCTCTGTGACAAGAAATCTTTACCTCAAATTGTGCCCATTCTGTCTTGAAAATTTATTCAAAATATATTAATAGAATATGTCAGTTGCTTATGCGGAATATTCGTATTCTTTTTAAGAGATACAACAAATCCCCTGTTTAGTTAATGCATTTAACATGTAGCCTACTGGGTAGTTAATTATTGGTGAAAAAAATTAAATTCAGCTCAAAGCTCCTTGTTTTGAGATACCCGGTACGTGAATTTTACTTTGAGGTCTTACCTACCTATAGGCCTATAGTTTATGTGAGCTATCACTGACAGTATGGAGCTATATCGTAACTATATGTATCTATCTATCTATATATCTAAGTTTTGTTTATGACGGTTACTTGTATAGTTCTCTGCGGTTGACTGGGTATAAGAAAACTTGTCGCGCTGCATAACGAGAAAGAGGGACTGACGTTACGAGGGCTAACGGGTGGAGTTGCATAGAAAGGTTACTAACACATGATAAATCCAATCTTTTGAAATTTCAAAGCTGTGGTATTGTTGAAGCGATAATTGGGGTTTTTCACAAAGTCTTATAACCTGTTGTTTCGCCCTGTGTCAAACGTCAAAGGATCAGTGCAGGATTCATATTTCATCCGTGAAATTCTAACTCACATACATTTATCAACATTCGACGGAGTCTGGTAGAGAGCCTCATTCAAGTCGCTCTGCAAATCAGGTGGTCGACAAGGACGTCACTGTGTTGAGGTGAAGTCGGTTTCAAGGTACATGTAGTTATTAACGTTAAACAGAGCAGGTTAGGTCGACATTAGACTGATCGTGACTCGCGCTCAGTGCATTCGCTGCACACTGGATTACTTTGGACGAGAAGGTAGGTATCCGATCTCGAACTGAAAGTTTCAAAAATCCGTTTAGGTGGAGTTGTTAGCGACTGATCATTCACTAAAGTAACCCCTTTACCTGTAGACATACATGTACCGGTACGCTTATTTAATTGATCTGCCCCATCAGCTTCACAGCGACCGCTCTACACAGGTAAGACTCAGCGGAAGTCGTGTTGCTCGTTCTTTGATCATCATGTCGTTTATGTTGAGGACAATACCAAACCAGACGTCCGCACTTGAGTCCAGAGAACGTCGATCTCGGTCACAACCACTTGATTGCAGTAGCAAAAAAGTTATTTAAGAGAAAGCTATACCTAGGGAACTAATTAATATCATGAGCAGGTATGCCGTAGTTACTAGTTCCTGTTCGAAGTAGCAGATTTTAACTTCCCCTGTTCTGGGACCAATATAACAGGGATAGGCAACGGAAAACAAATCCCGTCAAACAAATCTTACCCTCGGCAATATCGGTAAGGCGAAGATAAAGCCAGTCCTCCTGAAGCGACTTGAATCTATCCCTGATTTAGTTCAAATATCGTCTTTACAAGCTCCCTCATTAATATATTGAGCCTAATCGGCGATAAACAATTTAAGAGACAATAAGCAAAAATGTATCCTTAATACAAAATCGTTTATTTAACAAGTAAAACGATAAGGCTATCACACTCTGACCTAACATATTTTTCAATTGAAATACTCTCGAATGTCGTACTACTAGCTACGGGACCCACTTTTTCCAACTTCAGCAAAACATCCTTGTAATTTGAGTTAGATGTAAATTCATTGCTTAACTTAGCATTTTATCGAGATAAATCTAATTTCACGTCTGAGAAGAAGAATATTAAGACTTGGTTCTGAAAACTGTTCTGATTAGATAAATGAAATGAGTATAGTGCAGTCATTTGAGTTCCCTTAAACTTAGCTGCATCACACACCGTCAACTAAGGTATAAAAAATTCCACCTCAGCCACAATACAGACAGTAGGCCTGTGCTGTTGGGGAGAACTGACAGAACGGGTCTCCCCATGGTCATGGCTGGAAAAAGTTGGAAACATGGTTAACTCGTTCTCGGGAAGATTCCGAATATAGGCGGGAAGGTAGCAAAGCAAAAAACAAAAAATCACCTTTTCAATTTCAACAAAGCTACACCATCCCCCACCCCCTTAAAAAAAACAACAAAAAACAACCAACAACAACAACCAAGCAGACATTTTATGAGACCACGCCATCACTTGAGCGTGTGTTGCCTTCCCACGGTCTGGCTGATCTCAAAGCCGGACAGGACCATGGCGGGAAAAAGTAGAGAATATGTGAATGTCATTGCCGAGAAAATAACCAATAGTTGCAAAATGTTTGTGCAAATAAAACAAAAATGGCATGTCAAAGCAAATGTTATTCAATGGTTCATGGACCATGGTTCACCCTAGAAAAAGCAAATATTTCATTATTTTTGTGCGCATTTTGAACCCAGCTTGTACTATTGACAAACAAAGATTGCACCTGCAGAACATATGGCATTTGTACGTGATAGTAGCCATGTGCTTAAACAAGGCTTTTATTTTTGTCAGTACAATAGTTCAAAGCTTACTACATAAGAGATTTATGAATGCTCATATTATGCGGGGGACACAAGAGCAAATATAATCGCCGGATCGCGGCGATTGTACCAATCGTGGAAAAATTCACCACGTATGTTTAGGCCGGCAACAGTGATACTGATCGCCTAAGCCGTTCGGCTGACCGGTCGTTCGGATCAAACATGTTTGATATTTTCGCCTGCTTTTAATTGCTAGCGTGTCCAGGGGCCAATTGCTCGAAAGAGTATTAGCCGCTAACACCAGATTAAATGACTAACACTGGTGTTTGCCAAGTTTGATAGATTGTACTTACCTGATAATTGTCATTTTTTTTCACACTATTTTTAGCTAGGTGCCATTTTCTTTATTTTTGTTATAATTATGATCAATCTTAGTACATAAATGACTTCTTGGACCCTGAAAACATATAGAATAACGTTCTAGTGCAAATAATAAGGAAGTTATCTGGTATTTATGACAGGCGACAAAGTCAACCAGCAGCCATTTTGTTTTTGGCTCATAAATTTTTCTTTGGCACCCGGCTGATTCTTGCTCAGAACATCCCATAGTGTCAGAATCAACCATAAAACATTGTCCATACCAGGAAAAATGCTTTTCTCAAATTCCACTGGACTAGTAACTGTTGTCGGCGCTAAAGCATTGTTTACCGCTCAATGACTCATACTATAGTGGGTTAATCGGATACATAAAACATTAAATGTCTAAACATTTTCAGTTCGTCATTTTGATGAAATTGGTGCGAATTTGGCTGGCAGGTTCATTTTGAGTTCATTGCATGAAGACTGCAAACAATTTGGGAAACCTATAAATGGGTCCTCCTAAATTAAGTTTGCATAACCATGGGGAAACCCCATTCTGTCCATTCTCCCCAACAGCACAGACCTGGTTACCCATGTCCCCGGAACCTTGTTTCAACAAGAAACTGGGGATATATACATATATAAATAAGCACTCCAATTAGACTTCAAATTATCTACAATGGCACGGATGCATATATCCACACTTTCACAACCATTAATGCCAACTACATATTTTAAACACGTTTAACATTAAACACTTAATTATAAGTCTAGTACAGTTTTGCTAAAAAACGTGATAGACAGAAAAAAAATACCAATAGCATCAAAAGTGCAAATAGTTTACAAATCATACGTGTGGTATCTCCACAATGCTCAATAACATTTGAAGCTTGAAGCCATTTATGACAGACTTCCAACAGACCAGCACTGTGTGCCTTTAATATGGCCTACAATGCTAGAGATAACGGTCTCGTTTACAGCACACAATATATGTAATGGTTCAAGTTAACTTCTGTTGGTTTATATAAACCAGGGAGATAAATATCTTTACTACAACTGGTCCAACTGTAACACAGCTCTTAAATTACCACTCTCTACACAAAGAATTAGTCATAAAATCCTTTGACCAAAACTGACAAGACTTAATACTAGTATATATATATACTTGCTGCAATAGTCCAGTGGAATTTGCGAAAAGCAAGTTACCGGGTATGGACAATGTTTTATGGTTGATTCTGACAGTATGGGATGTTCTGAGCTAGAATCAGCCGGGTGCCAAAGAAAAAATTTATGAGCCAAAAACAAAATGGCTGCTGGTTGACTTTGTCGCCTGTCGTAAATACCAGATAACTTCCTTATTATTTGCACTAGAAAGTTAATCTATATGTTTTCAGGGTCCAGGAAGTCATTTATGTACTAAAATTGACCATAATTATAACATAAAGAAAATTGCACCTAGCTAAAAATATTGTGAAAAAAAAAATGACAATTATCAGGTAAGTACAATCTATCAAACTTGGCAAACACCAGTTTGCTGTATAATTGCTGCCCTTAACAAAAATTAACACCAAGATAAAACCACACCAAAACACATACAAATAATACTAATCAGTCCTGTTAATACAAGCAGCAAATGAAGCATTATCATGAACTGATACTATATTAACTCAGAATTCTAATTCATACCACTTCATTCATCCTACCGATGCTCAACTCAAAACAAAATTGTATCATTCATAAATATTTACATGCACCCAGACACAGCATAATATCAACACATTAAAACTAAACATGTTAAGTACCATTCAACCAATCAAACTGATAGTGAGCATGGTTTTGCTCATATGAAGTGGGTGGCACAGACTTGAGCTTTGGAGCACTGGATATTTTTTTTGGTTTGCCATTTTTGCCGACCAGACAGCATATTGCATCTCAGAAATGTCCCCATCATACTTTGAGCCATAACACTTGCATATCAATGATGTAGCTTAAGCTACCACTTTGTTCATATTGACATCTTCCATTCCTAACAACTTCAGCGATGTTCCGCTACTCCGTGCATTTCAAGTCTGGTGCTTTAACAATACCGGTACCAATTAAATTGCAGGACCTCATAGTATGAATATGTTATGCCAAATTCTGAGCACTGTTCAATGAATGGTTTTCCCTCAGGATCATTCCAAGAGTTGTCTGTATTGTTGGTGGTCTGTTGGTCACAACACTAGTTATGACGTTGCCTATCAATAGAGCCGTGTTAGTGTCATCCAGTTTGGGTGACAGTTTAGAAAGCAGTGTTAGAAGTAGATAACTACATGCTTCAGTGGCATCTTCCAGAGACAGTCAAGCTTTATAAATGTCTTGGGAAGTTGCTCTTTCTGACCACTCTGTCTTGATTGTTTTGGCAATGGGTGTCACATGATGACTCATATCAACACCAGCGTTATCGTCAACAAGTTTGAGCATATAAGGAGCTTTGCTGTGGAAGACGAGTATAAATTACTCTCAGCTTCATTACCTGAGAGAACAAGTAGATCATCACCAAAGTGATTAACTAACCGATACATGAGCTTGCGACGTGGTAGCATGGTACCTCCATGATTAGCAACATGTGTATATAGGATTTCAAGAGAGTTTCAAATTGTACCATACATGTACATGTGACTTTTTAAGAGATACGTCTTCAACCAAGCCATAAAAAGCAGAATCATCTGCTTTTGGAACATTTGTTGCAGAGTTAACAGCTGCTTGTACATTCTTGTGATTTATGAACTGCTTATCAATCATCATGATACTGCCCATCAGCAGCGTGCAATCTGATACCGCACTACTAACTTGAACTCGGACTTCCTCTGCTTGACAGTCTGCGAACATCGCGGATACGTAATATCTTCTGCTTAAAGTCATCCTCTGTTCGGTATTGTAATACTTTCTCCATCTATCAGGATGTTGTGAACTGGAAGCCAATGTTATGCATATATCTCACCACAGAACAAACAATGTTCTTTGAAGTTGAAGTATGTTGAACCTGATCTGCAAGATTTTTTGGCAGCAATAACTTCACAGTTCCTAGATTGTCATCTTTCTGCTTGGTTATAAATCTTTTGATGTGATGAGCTGATGAATAGGCTATCATTTCGATACACGATTCTTGTGACGATTAGGAGAATCATTTGTACAGTCAAAGAAGCATATATATGTTATCCATCATTAGCTGTTATATATAAGCTTAAATGTACATGTACCAGTTACTACAGTAAGATATCAATGAAACACATAAGGGATAGATAGAAGTCAAAATCATGACAACCGTAAACTCAAATTCTTTTTTGAATTGATTTTTTTGCGTGGTCAGATTGAGTTTTTGTATAGTTTGACACCCTGTGGCCAGCATGCTATTTGAGTTTTTCTACTTTTTGATAACCATGACAGTTTAATGTTACAAATATTTCAAAATGCACAGATCTAAACTGTAAGATTATGTTACAGACTTCACAGTTGCGGAGATGTGTCTTTGTTTTCTTACTAGTTTTCATAGCTTTAGTTATCACTGACCATGCATCACAGAACAATGGCAAATTTTAACATTGCATTGCAACAGTATCTGACTAGGAAATCTGCATGAGAGTTAGCCAGCAGACCATCAACCTGACCTACTGGTTACATGTATGTCAATAAGCAACACTTTGCAGCAGTTCTATCTCTGTCAGATAATGCTGTATCCTCAAGCTTCCTTTTATGACAAAATGGAATCAAGCAAAGCGGAAGAGATTTTACTGACAAACTTTTAAATAACATTTTCTGACATTATTGTGAAATTGATTGTACAACAACAACAGTTTTTTTAAACACGTTTTTTTCGTGTCATTGATTAGAATTCGAATTAAGCATTTTGCCAAGCAACAAAAATCAGTATTTAGCTCTACATTTCAGCAATGGAATTCATTTTTCATGCAATAAATTGAGTTTTTCTCCAATAAAACGTAAGCAAATTCAGTTTTTCAAGGGTCACATTGAGTTTTCTAAGTTTTTGACAACTGGTATTCGGTTGAAGTCAATATCATGCTGTGGGAAGTGAAAATGATAGATAAGATGGCAGAAATTGGTTCCTGGAGCCTGAAAAGAATGTGTAAACATCAAGATTAACTTTCTAGCACAAATAATACGAAAGTTATGTCGTATTCAAACCCGGCGACAAAGTCACTGGTTGCCATTTTGTTTTTGGCCTGTAAAAAAATTTCCCCAAGGGTGCCAAGGTGGCGCCTAACTGATTCCTGCTCAGGACACCCCATAGTACCAGAATCAACCATAAAACATCGTCCATACCGCGAAACATTTGTCAACAGTGGACTACAACAGATGTGAAAGTGTAGTGGGAGTTTCCAAAAGTAAAGCATTGTACGAGGCATGGCAGTTTGATCGATATTTAAAATGTTGGCAAGCCATCTTCATGGTAGCGGTAACGAACAAACAAGTTTGTTGAAATATTTTAAGCAACACAGTGGAAGTTCCAAAACTGTAGAACAAGACCTTGCCATCGTTGAGCCAGACAAGCCCAACTGCGTTGAAGAAGTACTGGTACCAGTTACTGTTTCTAAAAAAAACCTTAAATGTGATAAATCTTATCTCGGTTGTACCAAAATTTCTCCCACAGTGGGGAAACTGTAGAGAATGGTTAATATTTGATGTTGAAAAGAATCAAATGTTCTGTGACTGGTGCATTAAATACGATAATTCAAACTGGCAAAATTTGAAGAACTTTGTGTGTGGAAGTGGTTCCTTTTTGCTTTACAGCATTAAAAAACATGAAAAAAGTCAAATACATATACACAAGCCAAATTGGCGCAATCTTAACAAATTTATTATAATATAGGATACTGTAAATCAAGAAGATGTAAATTTGGACAGAATAGCTAAAATCATCCATATAAAAAATCATTGATGTAGTGTGTTGAAGACCTCAAATTGTTTTTGATGACCTCAAACTTTGACTTCAAAATTTTGAACATTTTGACCCCTGTTTGACCGAATATAGGGTCTAATTGTTCTTTTGTTAACACTTCAGGTGTAAACCCATCATTTGTGATAGTTAACCAAGATTAGACAGAGAGTTTCTTGTATAACAAATAAAATTAATTAATAGACCTTATTCTTTTTGACAATACCATGCATGACTTTCAGGGAAAAGTTGGCTGAACAGATAACACAATACAAGCCTCTTCATTATTTCAGCCCTTTCACCATATATAGGGGTGTATGTTTTTTGTGATATTACATACCGGTATTCATTTTTTTACATTTTAATATTTTAAAAGATTAAAGTGAGACATCATGGTTTTGTGAAAAAGTCCATTTATATTAGTTTTAACACAGGTTGGTATCGTACCAGCTGTAACTTTTAAATTGTTATGTTGACGGGAAATGTAGAGATATAATTGTATGTAGGCGATATTGGGCTTACTCTGACTTCTTGGGAAAAAAACTTTTCTACAGAATTAAAAATAAAATGCATCCATGATCTTACAATTAAAAAGGTGAATAGGTTATTAATAATCCATTTTATTTGACAGCTGACTTATCAACTCTCTTAAAATAGGCCTATTGTTTAATTGACCATTTTTTGTTTCAGTCCAAGTATGGGTAAGAAGACCTCTTCAGCATCATCAGAGTCTGTAAGAATGTCGAGTAATCCCGTCAGTTCACCAAGTAATGAGAGTCTGGACCAGTCAGAATTGGATATCAGTACTGGTAAGCATGGGGAGAAAAGATGTTAATTTCCCGGAAGGGTCTATCTTTTACGAAAACAATTCACGCGAGTCTAACAAACTGAGAATGACTACCGGACTCACTGCAGTTTTTATTTACATGTGATGCTTGCCAACCTAAAAGAAGCTGGCTGTTTAATTGGTTCATAAGTTGTTGGTATAGTTGCTAGGTACATGTATTATAGGACATGCATCTGACGCGAGTTATGTAAACGCTCATCAGAGATTACAGAGAATAGCAGAATATGCTCCCTACAAAATGTCAGCTTGATTGTCCCATGACCTATATAGTCATGCACAGTCGAACAGCCCTTGGTCCAAAGTTGATTGGTCCAAATCCACACTAAGTATTTTCAGCGTGGTGCTAGCTCTTATAGGAAGTCTTTTAAAAATTATTATAACATATAGTTTCATTTTCCGACAAAATCAAGGTTTTCTGTGTAAAACTAGGTACATAATGTGCACTCATAAGCGGACACACCATGCAGATCAACATCATTTACGATGAGCGCTACTGTGAACTCTTGCTGTGTTTACATAGTACCACAGGCACACAACGTTATGTTAGGTTTGGTTAATTGAAGAGTACATGTATATTCAGAGAAGGTACGAGACAGCCAAAATAAAAAAATAAATACAATACCACTTTTAAACTTTACCTGATTTTGCCCACAGCTATTCAATGTCTATCCACACATATTTCAGAGACCCATAACTTCAATAAAAACTCAGTTAAAGTGTTAAATGACTTATTTTCCGTAAACACTTCAAGGTGAGCCAGTCCGATGACAAACTGTTACAGCATGTACTTTGCGAGTGACCTAGAAATAGTATGTCTGATAAGACGTTTATGATTTAGGCGCGTAATGCGTTATGGACTGTCAACCTTCCCCTGGGCTTTTAGATGGGTTGATGTTTTTCGAAAGCCTGTCTGTCCCGTACAACAGAACCTGTGGCCACCAAAAAAAACTTTAATAGCGAGCTGCTGTGATTTGTTTGTTCTTATAAATTGTCACAAATACAAAAAAGATATTTTACGGTTTAACAGAGGTTTTAATGAAGTTATAGGACTGAAATATGTGTGGATAGACATTAAATAGCTGTGGGAAAAGTCAGATAAAGTTTAAAAGCAGGATTGTATTTCTTTTTTTATTTTGGCTGTTTGTTGAAACTGGCTGTTTCGTACCTTTCATACACTGCAATTAGCGACCGAACATAACATTGTGTCATGTATCTGTGGTAATACTTGGCAACCGTGAGATCTCATCTAATGGCTTTCCTAATTTTATTTTGAATAAATAAATTTGAATATTTCTTCATGTATGGGCATGGCTGGAAAAAGTCAGGAACACGGTAACTTCGTTCCCAGGAAGATTCCAAATAACGGTAGGATGGTAACCAAGCCAAAAAAAAAACAAAAAAATAAGGCTTATCTGTAAGGGGGACAAATATATTGCTTTATTAGACCACTCCTTCACTAGTGCATGTTTTGCCCAATGCCTACACTATATTGACAATGAAGTGTTCTCCAGGTGGTTGAACTATACTATGTTTGAATTGACAAGCCACTCCCACACACCTATAAACTGAAGGAGTTGTTTCCGTTGTACAAGAACCAAAATGTGCCCTTCTAAAGACAATAACTCCTGATGGGCGGATATATGACTGTTAATGACGGCCGTCATTCCAAGTCGATCCTGGCTTTCGGTTTCTTTGAAGTCAAAACATTGTTCAACATTGTTTAAACTCCCAGTTAGAGGATTAGGGGTGGAGAGGTTGGAGGTTGCAATAGTGCAGACCTCAAAGAGAACAGCTTTTCTTTCATTGGTTAAAACTTGTTTACTTGCAATATCCTTACTGTATTTAAAGGCACGCGTAAAGTAGCTAGTATAAGTTATTATAGAGGAATGAAAATAAAATAAGTTGAGAACTTTTAAATTTATCATTGCTTATACCTCCAATTTTAGAATTTAATGTCTTTTACATAACACATTTTTATTTGTATGCACATATCAAAATGTAGTTCACTATAACCGAGGCTCCAAAAAACCATGATTCACCTTTCTATTTATCTGATTGGCTCACCTCGAAGTGTTTACGGAATTTGAGAAAAGTTATTTTATGGTTTAACAGAGGTTTTAATGAAGTTATAGGACTGAAATATGTTTACGCACAGTTAGAGCGGGTGCGTAATTGATAAAATAAGGTCAGACTTCTGGCAGTTGTGACGTAGTTCATACAGTGTTAGACCATTTGGTAATGTACAACACTTCATCTTTTTGCATGGATTTTATTGTTAAGAACTTGTCTTGTGGTTTGACGGTCTCTTGTTTTTCCCTTCTTCTGTGACAGATTGGTTCACTCAATCAGAGGGACCTGCCAGAGGAGATGTCCAAGAATAAGCGGATTGAATTGAAATCAAATGCATGTTCGATTTATAAAGAAAGAAATTTGCCTATTTAATACTAAAATATATTTAACCCCAAAATCTAGACAATATTCAATTATATATATTTTGAATAAATGAAGAGAGAAAAATTTGCTTGCCTCCACCGGGAATCGAACCCGGGACCTTGGGTT
>JAQQZZ010142805.1:0-13031 GCA_030265115.1 Mopalia vespertina | reverse complement strand
CATGTGGGGTACCACAGTTGTTGCATGCTGAAATGATTTAATTGTATTCCGTCACTCCGTTGAATTACGTCAAATTCTCAACGCCTAACGAATACAATTCAGAACGTAAATTGATAATTGTCTGGGGAATTATTGCTTCCGAACTACAGCAACTGGTTCTAAAGACATTTGATTATGGACAGGGGTCGTCGAGTTCCTGAAAATTCCCACCCAATAATTTTCAGCAGTTATATGGTTTTATCTGCTTTACATGTACATTGTATTCCACAACATGCAATCCGTGCCTGACCTAAGTTTTAATTAAATTGTGTTGTCCACTTTTCGGACTTTCACACTAAGTGCATTACACTGTGTGCAGCTGACTGACATATATTGACAAAACGATAAAGTTAGTTCCGTCTCTTTCATTTTTCCTGTAAACCTGTTTTAATGGACGGGCATGGGTGCGCATTTTTACAAATCATTTTCCCAATGCAAGGAATGTCAGGAATTATGTACTGCTGCATATATCGGAGTCTAAGGGGAGAATTATTGATCTGAAATGAATGAATATCAATTGCATCGTTACACAAAAGTCAAAATTTCGAAAAAGTACAGTCAAAAATGTTTAATGTGAATTAAAAGTTTCTGTTCTTTACAATTTTACTCTTTCTAGGACAGTACTGGGAATATGCACTCGACCCTTGTGTGCACGACCGGTTGTTTAATCTGGGGTTTAACGTCGAACTCTATGGGTTTTCAATTGCATCACGGCGGATTTGTCCACTTTACACTGTTCCTTGTTTAAATACAGTGGTGGAAAACCTCGAGAAAAAAAAACACCCTCGCGATTGCTTGAGCCACATCGTGTGACTCACTCATATACCTGAGTGCGACATGCGGACTTGAAACCGGGGGCGATACATCTAAGTACGATTAATAGGGCAACATACTGCCACCAAACCATGGCCAGGGGCCGTCACAGTACCAACACAGTTGCATCAGGATAGACGGAACCTGGGGGATGAACTATGTATCCCTCTTTATATCATGTACATTCACTTTACATATATGGCTTCAGTTAATCAAACAAAGCTTGCGACAGTTGACTGAGGAAACGTCTTTGTGACAGTTTGATCTGCAATCAGCGGTGATCATACAATGAACCCCCAAACCTGCCTTTGTTAGTTAACAGCTGAGTGCACAGCTGTGTAGCATATTGTTTCCTTGATGTGACGTTTATTGCTTTACCGTCACCATTTATCAGCTGTAGTAAAGCTATGAATAAAAATGAGGTGCTAAATAAGTTATTGTAATTGCCGGATAGAATCTTAGTATTGGCTAAATTAACTAGTCGATTAAATGTAAGAAGTCAGAGTGTAAAGGCACTGAAAATTCGCTTTCACATTTACATCAATCGTTGAGAAACTAAACAAGGCAATAAATAACACAATAATTGAGCTGATTTACATTAAATGATTTGCATAATGATCAAACAGCATTGCTCGTCATATATCACATTCTCCCCTCTGAGACAAGATGGCTATTGTAACATTGATTGAACTTCATTGATGTACATATGTCTATACATCATGGCATCAGAATCATTCTTTGTTCCGCTGTGGTAAGGTAGGGCACCACACATTCACTTTTACGTGTACATACATCGCTTTAAAAAGTCCCCATAAAAAGAAAATAAATTCGTGTTTCTCAGAAAGTTTGGCTATCGTTTGTTTGTTTGATTGAGGTTTAACGCCGCACTTAAGGTTATTCCACTCAAATTATTGCGTGCCAGCCCAATGGGTGAAAGAAACTACCCTTTACACACCTGGAAACAAAGAGGACAAATGCAGGACAATCCCAGGCTGCGATGAAAAAACTGTTCGGCTGCGGTAAAAAAAAACCGATCGGCTTCATGTTGCCTCTTAGCATCAGTGTCTTTATTTATAAAACTACATAATTATTTTTATAAATTAATAAGACACAAACATCGTTTTCGTTACCTTTTAAACATTTTATTTGTTTTCATTAGTAAAATATTTCGTAACTAAATGACATAATTTAGCGGCTTTATAAATACAGGTCCAGGGCAACGGGAAGCCCCCTCCCACAAACCATCCGCGTTTGACTATGGCGTTAAACATATTTACACTCATTAAAGCTCAATGACGTAAATGTATATCCAACAAAGCTCTGAAACTATTGTGTTTTCCCTGTGGTAAAGGTAGGGCACTGCAAATACCCTTTCAAAATTACATAAATCGCCTCTTAGCCAAATAAAACCCAGATCGTGTTTGTTTAATTGGGGTTTAACGTCATATTCAAGGGTATTTCCTTTATATGACGACATATTGTCCACTTCACACTGTTCTTTGCCCAATTACGGTTAAAACCTGGAAGAAAATCTATTAAAACCACCCCTTCGATTACCAGAGTCAAATCATCATCCTTTGTCATTGGTGTCTTTTCTTTTGCTGGATTGATTGATTGATTGGTGTTTTACGCCACATTCAGCCACGCTGTGACGTGAACATATAGTCAAAATTGTTTTATCCAAGGTTCTTTATTTGAAAATAAATTTTAATCAGACTTTGACCTTGGCAGTAAACATCACAAAAATAAACAAATCAACCAAAAAGGACATACATTAATGTTAACATATTTTTTTATTTTGGTTAACACTCGCAAGGTCAATTGTTTATTAAATAATATGGTACGGCTTAAATAATTCCTTTCACTTGCTGCGCTATGCCCATCGAGTAATTGTTTAAGTGTTTCCATACGTTTTGTCAATTACAATGCCAAATTCACCGATGGGTATATCAACTGACGGACGTGACTATAGAAGTGAAAACTATGAGAAGCGTTTTTAACGCGATGACAACACTAAACATGGGTGTCTATGCTATTTGAAAATACTGTGTTGGCTACTTTTTGTAAACTTTCTGATATTGCTTGTCTGCATCGTATTGGGGTGCATGAGCAATCTATAGTCATCAAAGTTTGACCAAGGGTTTCCCTGCAACGATCAACATATGCCCCATGGACCATAGGCGCAAACTTGTCATTATACCGATAACCAATCCATTATTATAGATTGCGGTTTCCGTCCACAGCCATACCAAAAAATACAGGCGTTCACTGTAACTACAACTGGCATGCAACACTGAATAGATAAGCCCATAACATGTAATGTCACCGATGGCTTTGAGCGATTCATAACCAACATATCATGTCTGCCTTAGATCTTCCTGTGACAGATTCCATTCAATTTCCTTCCGCTTGTCCCAGAGGTACTCCAGTTGAAATGTTTCCCGAGGTTTAATTTCTTGGGATCAGCCAATCTATACAGGACATTGGCTTTTGTCTACGTACCAAAAAAACCTTAGTGATGCGGTTGATAAACTTCACAGTGAATAAGTGTACTCAGCTTTACATTGGCGCCACGCGACAACTATTGTATATGTTGAGTGCTGCGAAAAATATTTTAGTGCCAATGAAGAGTGGCACAGGCTCCGTCCGTTCAGTTGATGTACTGTGATGGATAACCTATGTAGCTTAGTTAATACAGCCATAAGCCTATATGTATTGTTATTGTATCCACGGTTATTACATTGTAGTTAGACATACAGACTGCTTCTCCATTTCTGTTACATATAGGGTCTACAACGAGAAGTATATTCAGTGTATGTAGCATTCGGAGTAGCTCGACCGAGCTGCCACTTTATTATTTTGAGAGTGAGACCTAAGTCTATCGTATAGACAGCTGACGACAGTTTTATTGACCTACGATATTATTCCTGGCCATATATTGTTGCTATGTTCCATATGACTGTTTAGCAAGAACTAACCCTAGATTCAATCAAATAATCGGAATCGGTATTTCCTCTTTCTTTTTCTGAGTCTACCTCACCCGACTGGCCTTCAGGCATTATTGTGCGGCTCTGCCGCGGCTAGCGTGGCGGGCCCCTGATCTTCCTTCGATACGCCGCTCAAATTTGCCCTACTGCGCCAGGTGGGCTTGAGCGAGTCACATCACTTGACAGGCAATCGACTGCCTATCTAAACAGCTTGATGGCCGCAAGCACTATGTGTCTCCATCGTGTATTTACCAGATTGTTTCCACTGAAGACTGGGTATGTATTGTGCAATTGATCTACTATGTGAAAAAGCATTGAGCACGAAGTTGAAGCCAATCAAAGAGAAAATCTTAACACAGGAGCTCTTTTCATAATAAATGTGATTATACACAGTGTGTATTATCATGTATTCATTTATTTACACTCGCGCTTCATAACGCCAAGACAAGCATACACATGCAATTGGCCCTCTGGCTAAGGGCAGTTCGTTTTAAGAGTAGCAATGCTGTCTTCACTTAGCCTTATAGTTAGATTCACTTTCCAGCAGTATAAAAACGCCTCACATGTTATGGGTATGCTAGTGTCAATTACTGTTAGAATAAATCGCCGATATATAAGTGAAACACCTTAAACACGGCGAGAAACACCAATTAATCACTCAATCTAGTGAAATGATTGCGGATCAGATACAAGTATTGCTTTCGATCAAGGGTCTATGTTTGTGTTTCTTTGGGAGGTTGAAAACTTGGGTTAATTTATTTGTTTCATATATTGTTGCACATGTTATTTCTTTACCTCAATGCTGTCTATATGATTGTTTCGAAATACAGGACATTCGTAATGAGCTCTTAAGTAAATCTTTGTCTTATGAGGCAGAACCTTTACTTCCTGAATCACAGAGATTAACAGCACTTAGCACTGGAAACTAAAACATTTCTTCGGTTTTTAACGAACCCCGATAACTATCAGCATAACCGATCACAGTTCCTTTCATCTGGATTTAAAGTTACTTTTTCTTCAATTATTTAAGCTTAACACAATACTGTATGCTTCATCTTGATAAATAACCGATTATTTTTGCCTAACACAAGGGTATTTCATACCTGTTTTGCTATGGTAAGAGAGCTGTTCCTGCTTTATCCACAGTGGAACTCAATAAATAGTATTAGCTATACTTGTAAGCTGTCATCCTGACACGTTTTATCTGAAATACCGTAAATCCAACACTATGTATACAATGCTTCTTGAAATAATTACATTGTTGTTTCCGGTTGCCATGTACTTTACAACATAGAATGACAAGAACTAGAAATTATGGATATTGGATTTCTTCTCTTGGCACAAAACATTGTTTGATTTTCATCACGGTAAAATCAGAAGGCCTTCGATCCACTCCACTCCTTAACTTCATTAAGCAGCAAACTAAAGTATGTTCCTCTTTCCCTTCATAAATCACTTTTATCTCCCTTACAAAGATTGGTTTTTGTATTAGCGGGAGTCTAAGTGTTATCTGGAAAGTCCAGATTCTTTGAAAACAATACACCTAGCGTAGAAAAGCGATGGCTTTTGTCAGCGAGACAGCTAATCCAATTCGCAAATATTTGAATGAGCTCCATACCAAGAACAACCAAGCCATTCACATTTATGCTTAGCAGTTTGCAGTGGAAACACTTGTATCTGAAAATCGAGCAAACCAAGAAGAACATTGAGTTGGGCCGTCTTTAACGTTCAGACACATCAATTCTTTCTTCTTTTTTGTCTCTTGAAGACAACAAAAAGGACCATTTTACTGTGGCGTGTATTTAGCTGGCAATGTGATATGAATCGGCTTTCTACTAACACAATAGCTACTCCACCAAGTTCATTCACAGTTTCACATCGTAGTTTGTATGGGAAACATAAGCAGAAGCATAAAATAACAAAATTGTAATATTTTGGTAGCGTGAAATAGCTGGACTCTAATGCACATAAATACTCTTGTCACCATCAAAACCTAAAGTAAACAAAGGCACAATGGTTAATTTTACCAATGTAATAATTGTGATAACCGGTTTGAACTAGTGTTCTCATCAAATTATTGTATGATTATTTTAGTCCGATTCACAGAAATAGTCAAATCAATCTCTCTGAAGTGGGATTTACTGTATAGGTGTTTACGCCATATGGTTTAGACATAACATGTGAATTGGTAAAGAGATATTCATATAATTGTGATTACACTGGTTAAGATATATTCAGGAGCTGGAACAGTAACGATGCAAGGTTTTAAGAGAGTTCAAGTTCTAGATTAATTGAGAAGCAACTTTAGTGCAGATACTGGAATTGTTAGATTAGCTAACCATGTTAATGTATAGTTTCTATAAGTAGCGTTTCTGTGCACGTAGCGTACTAACAGCGTTTTGAACACTACTTGTCAGTAAAATCAAAAGTTGAAAATCCACAAATTCTTGATATATTACAATTGATGTTAATGATGAAATCACAGCATGTTCCGTTCAAAACCAACAAAAGCAACTGACATGTGTCCCACAGACTTTGGAAACATTGTCAAATGGATACATTTTTGAGCGCAAATCAAGTGACTCTAAACACATAGAGGTGCATCTATCTTAGAACAGCAACTGTTGATAATCATAAATACGTATGATTGCCTGTTAAGTGGACGTCTGGACAACACCACCTTTACATTAGTAGTATGCAACGTGTGCACTTGAAAATCACATGCGGCTGTACAAACAAAACATGAAAACAATCAGTAGGTGTTACACTTTACAGCTCATTTGTTGGACAACATTTCTTTACGTTCTGTTTGCATTCAGGGCTGGAGTAGAACATACTACCTGTTCAGTAGAAGAGGCGTTAGTACATGACGAATTCTGTACAAATATGTGATGCATGAGAGTATTACATGTAATGCATTGGTGTAGATTAAAATGTTGTTTAAAAAATCGAATATTCCAGAACTTGAACTTTCTTAAAAGTCATTCGTATATGTCAATTGATAACACTAAACAATAATACATCACGAACGTACGGGCACGTTTAATCTGCTGAAATGCCGTTTCAGTTAAGTGATGTCTTACGATAACCGTATAGCATCGAATAGAATACCTGAACTTAATCGAAAGCGGTTGTGGTTCGTCTGACGCGTAATATTTTGCGCCTTTGAATGCTATATAAAAGTTGTTTATAATATACTAGTGGTACTGTATCTACTTTGTGGTTCGAAATAATTTGTATTCAGTATGGGAAATCGAGAAGGAAAAATAGCTGTCGCATGTGACTTATGGATACCAGCAGTTTCTTAGTTATGCAAATGTATGAAGAGCTGTAGCACAGCACGAGATATATTCTTCATAGCATTGCTTTATTACCTAACAACCAATCATTGTATCAACATTTTGTTGCGCCTGCTTAAAGCAAACATAGTCTTAACGCAATGGCCGAATTAGGACTGTTTCACAACGTCGATTAGTATACGAGTTTTTTCATCAGACGTAAAACTTGTTGTGCTTTTTCGCAATATCAGATACTTGCCATGAGGTCAGTCGCGTTTTTTTTGGCTGAATGATAACCTTTGTGTATTGTTGAAATATGGCGTGCTGGTGTGCTGGCTGTCAACGACACACATTTCCAATATACATGGCGGACACGCTATTGTCTTTGGGCTCATAATGACTGTTGTTGCTCACAATCAGATGTAAAAGATAACCATTTCAAGGTAGTTGTACCTTGGACAGTATATAATGATCGTCTGCACGATAGTGTACGACTGCTGGGTGGTAATGAAAGCTCTGAGCTGAATTCTTTAACATATGATCTCCAAAACTGAGAGTTTCCCACATTGGAAGAAATGACAGATTAACAATTTGTACTGCAACACCAATATAGTTGTTTGTGTATCATGAGGTTTAAATTCTTTGTTTAACTATCTTGTGGCTTCAAATCACAGTTTTCCTCAAGTTTCCAGCTATTGCCACCAAGGTCTTGAAATTCATTTAAGTACGACGTTCTTCCCAAATCAAAGAATGAGACAAACACTCAGTTCAAAATCCAGTCGATGTCGAGGCGGCATTACGGTCTTGTTCACAAATGTGTATACATTTAGTGTAAATTCGAACAAAAGATAATACGCGTGAGTGGCCTTGGAGAAATAGATCATACTATTCATCCCTGGTGATTCCCTCTAAAGTCACAGCTTCAATTATTCAACGATAACACTTGCAACAAATAGCTTCTCATTTGTGGGAATTCCTTTGCGACACCTCAATCTGTAATCTACATTTCTGGTGAGATAAACAATCAACTGTGCCACCGTTAGTAAACGCTAAAGCGGATAGATGAGAACCATATTGTATTCATGCTTTGACGTTTATTAAATTACCGCTGTCATTCATTACGGTCTTTCGAAAATATGAATAAAGATGAGGTGCAAAATAAGTTACTGTAATAGAATGAGTGCGGTTCATGTCATTGATTCTCTGTTTGATAGAGGGCAGTTATAGTTAACTGACAGAAATCAGAACGTAAACGTATAGAAAATAGTTGTTTAATGGCATTCAATCCAACAACAATCAACAATGTTGTAGACAAGGAGGGCTTAAAGAGGGTCATTTTAACTAAATGGTTCTTCGGACAGTGTTTACTGGTTGTCTATACGATATAGCAAGACTCAGCAGCAACATTGACAAATCTGGGCTCAAAAATAGGGCACATTGTAGGTTTTAATGACGACTTACCTTCCCCCTCAAAAATAGGGCACTGAGCTTTAAATGACGACTTACGTTTCCCATTTTCTTGTGGCCATTTTATATGTCCAGTATCAACTCCATAAAGACATGCCCTACATTTTCATAAGGAACGTATGGCCTGCACTGCGCTGCTTTCAACCCGGTCGTAAAACAAATCTTTCTAGGCAGCTCCCAGCCGCAAATCGTATCTACAGGTGCCTGGTAACATACGGTCTCGGTAACAGTAATTTCTGATAATTGGTCCTCGCTATTTCACCTCAACAAGTCCTCAATATCCAGTTAAACCGCTTTCCATTTGAAACACTTCACCATATTCCCGGTTATAATGCGCACACACCGAATATTTTGAATTAAAAATTTGATTTATCGGACTAAAAGGGCAGTATTACAAGTGAGAAAGCGATGACAAATTATCAGAAATGACTGTTACCGAGACCTTTTGCCATCAGGCAAGATGTCAAGATTATTTTTGGGTTTATAATGATATGAACATGCATGTCACAGAATGTTCGTTTCTCTAGCTATTCGATTTGCAGCCAACTTACTCCAGACAAACAGTAACACTCGATTGCAAACCTATTGTCATGCGTTATAAAATCCACTTACAAGAACATATCTCGATTTTATTTACAGTGATTAGCCTGTGTTTTAATAACGATCTGTTTTGCAATTATAGAGCGGAAGGTTGGGAAGGAACTTCCTCTTGCCCTGGGACTTTCAAAGTTAAGAGGACATATTAACCCGATCTGTTTGTGTTGTCTTTGTACTACGCCCTGTGATTGTCCTGTATTTGTCTTGTCTTTTTTTTTTGCCAGCGTTTTTGTGGGTGCTTTCCTTAACCTATTGGGCTGGTACTCCACCGTGTGAGTGGATAACTCTACGTGTGGCGTTACACGCCAATGAAACAAGCCCATTGTCTCGTTGTCGCTTACTTTGGTAATGCTCCCAAGGTTCACCCGGAGTCTAGGCGTATTATACCCCGGTGGTATCCTTCAGTCTAGCAAATGTTTACTACGATACAGTTAGGTTTCATTACCTCCAACAGTGCTTCATTTTTTTGTCTTTACTATATCGTCATTTCAACAAACCGCTCTCTGGTCCTATCTAACCATAAGCTATAATTTACTAGGTGTCATTTGTATTCAGTAACACTGATGCTCATAATGGACATTTGGTACTTACCCTAGGTAATACTACATTTAGTCATAGCAATAAAACATAAGCCATGAAACCGGTCTGAGATTGTATCCCACTTTATTACACCGTTGGTGTATCCATATATCAAATATAGGGTCATGATTCCATTTCCATATATGAAATCAGGTAGACAGTTTTTGGCATGAAAGTGATATAGAGACAACGTTTCAATGAAATTACGAAACAAATCTTTCAATCTACCAGACGCTTATTGGCATATGAACCGTGGTAGAAAGTACAACAGCAGAAAGTTCTGTTTGTCTATTCTTTAACATATTGGGGTGTCATTTGTTAGAAAGATACAGCTTTACAAGTTTTAGTTTTGCCAAACCTAATATTTCAAAGTATGAGAAAGCCAAATACGCGTATGTGTTAATTGCAATATTGCGTCTTTCGCCCATGTTCAAGCTAGTGGATCGGCCCTCTCAAGTTGTAAAACGATGACATAATGTGACAAAGGGACGTCACTGTGTATTCCATAGTGTGTGTACATACGCATGAAAGAATATGATAGCGCAGTCGGTGTGCGGCGTGGACAGTAGCTTTATAGGACTCGAAACCTAAGTAACCAACGCAAGCGATCACAGACATACTTCCTCAGGCCATTTGTGTATTTTTGGAATGTGTTTAGGTCTAGACAATGCTTTCCATATATGTCAGCAGTCGGTCGCTAATCCTTCATTGGGTTTTACCTTGAAACATTCCCAATAGTGCATTGCTTTCTCCTTCGGTCACTGGCTATGTTGGTCAATGTTAAAGAAAAACAGAACAAAGCTCACACCAGAGAATGCCATTAAACAACAAATGTAGACAAATACAAAGTAGCAGTCTCGACAATGGTGAAGTGTAAAAAAAGAAATCGCCACAGGCAAATTAATGGTTTTCCTTCAACATGGTTTGGGTTTGTTTCATTGAGGTTGAACGCTGTACTCAATGCTATTTCACTTATATGACGACAGTTTTTCCTCCAATTACTCGTACTTGGATACGGTGGAAAACCTCGTAAAATCTATTTAATACCGCTTTGAGCAACTGGCAACAGATTACTAATGACCTGATGGATTGGTTCGATGCTGTAAAATAGCCAAGATTGACAAACTTAATTTAACGATTGGCAATTGACTATGTTCAGTATAGAGAAGCCCTAACATATTGATTTTGCTAATCAGACCGAGACAATTTATCGATGACAAGAATTTGTGAAACATTCGGTCAACGGTCAAATGGAGTTGCGGTCTAGCCATTGTCGAAGTGAAAACCATCCTCTAATTCACGAGTGTTGTGTGTTTGTTCCAAGAGTCACTTCAATCAAAATGAATATGTCAATTATGTTAATCATATTGCATGTTAAGGATACAATCGTTAGATCTCAAATCACACTTTGATGCGATACATATGGCACAAATGTTTCTATTTAGTCGGTGATACAGTTCTCAGAATTTATATATAGCTTTATACATAACAGTTACAAAGATATGTGTTTGGTTTGTCCTAGTTTCGTGGGTCTGTGCGCGTTTAGTTTTTGTATATATTCAATCTATTTTCTTATTTGTAGCTTTCAATTTTTAGCTTTTCGCCTGTATGGTCCAATAATGATAATTCAATTTACTATGATAAAGAGTTGCTTTATTTATGTTCAAAGTGTTGGGTTATGAAAACAGTATCGATGGCAATTGAATTTCCTGTCTATTTATTCCGTTCTTCGCGCTTCTAGATCATTAATTATCAGCTGAAAAACATGCATGAAGATGATCCGACATGACAAAGCCAATCATCCACAGGTGCCAATTTCACAAAATGTTCTACGTCAAAAAAATATCATACAATAAAATCTTGTCACGTTGAACTGTAGGCGTAAAAAAATCGTATGAAGTGTGTTTGACGTAATACATGTGTTGATGTCGCCCCGGTGTGTGCTCGAACGTGCAGGCCTCTCGTAGCATCAAATATACAATCAAAATGACGGACGAAAAGTGATTGTAACAAATAAAGCTCAGCGAGAACTGCGTGCGACTAACAATACCTTTGAGTGAACCATTGCTGCCCAATACTTGCAGGATACTTGAATATTCAATATTGGGGCAACTTTACGTGTGGTTCTTATAAACATAGGGCGTAGATATTTCACCAATCGCCAGTCAGTACGGAAATGGAAGAGGCACATTGCTCTCGATGCACAGCTACTCGCTCATCGTTGAAGAAATTGAATTAAACAAACTGATATATCATACCATTTAAGTGTTGTGATACAATACTGTTTAGGTACGACAAAGTTATATCCATATAACGATAAACAATTGCATCAGAATAGCGTTTGCCCGCAATGTTAAATTGGACAGCCGAGTGACATGTTACATAACGGTGCTGAGGTTTATTACATTGCGTGCCACATCCTACCTAACACATACTTCTGATGAATAGAGGCGTGATGAGAATGGTTATAGATCCCGTCAGAACTTCGACTTCAAGCACATCGATGATTTCATTATCGCCAATACACCGGGGTTCTTTAAACAGATATGTCAAGATGACCCCGTAAGGAATATGTCTGCATAGCCGTCCTAAACCACACTTCCCTGTATCTCAACTCTGTGTTGGTTCTCCCTTAAGAGACAAAAAACTGACAAACAAGTACATTAATCAACATTACTCTGACAGGTTCGGTGATGTCAAAATGCAACTGGAGACAAATGTATCCTAATTAAATTAAATTGCTTCACCGCACTTACATTTTCAACTTTATTATTGGTCACTTCATTGGGTTGCCAAGGATGATACGGTGTTAATGATTTGACGTTTAGTATATATCTTTGACACTTATAGCACCGTAACAAATCTTGGAATATAGATGTGGTACTTGTATTGTTCTCACAATAATAAAGATTATAATCGTGGGATATGATATACATTTAACAGAAATACGTATTCGCCTATTTAATTTACGAAAGTGTAGACGCAATGAAGAATTACTACGGTCATATTTAAATTGTTCGTTTCTGAAAACATACATTATTTTTTAGCTTAAAGTGATACTACTCTCTGCAATAAAATGCATATATGTAACCCGGGCATCATTTCTTGTGTTGAATTATGCTCTCTAATTGTCTAATCGAGCTATGTCTATTTTATAATTGGATCTTAAACATTGGGTATTGCTTAAACTACATTCAAATTCATCCACGCGGCCATGTCTTGCTACTTTAATCACTAAACAGAAGAGCTCCACAAATATTGACCAATCAAA
>JAQQZZ010142794.1:0-13031 GCA_030265115.1 Mopalia vespertina | reverse complement strand
TTGTTTTTGAGAGATACGGAGCTAAATGTTCATTAAGTCAGTCTTATGTAAACAAAATATATCATACCATTACTCAAACGTATCTAGGACGTTGGCTACGACCAGTCTCATAATGTCATAAAAACCCTGTAATGCAATATTTTTTTCCTCACCAATTTGTTTAATAAAGGAACATGTCAAATCAGATTTCAGCACAATTCAATTCTCAGTCACGCGAATAGCGTAACGTCGGAGAAACCAACAACGTTGTTGGGGAACAACCAAAGATCGGGAAACCGATTTTGTCACGTCAAGTTTTTGACGACATGACACATTGTCAACCCTAGGCAATCGCTATCCAGAGCTTCGATCCTGTCCTTTAATTCCCTTCAATCCACTGTCGACTACTAACAAACCAGTCTAGAAAACGCATTGACGCGAACATACAGCCAGTGTATCGACCAAATGACGTCGTCTCGAATCATCTACTGACGAAATAATATCAGAACCAAATTACTATTTACCAGAGGCCGGTTGCTCGAAGCGCTACGGGCAATCGGCCCCAGAACACCTCCGAGATGGGACAGTTGCTCAAAGCTGGGTTACCTTAAAGGATGTTATTGTTTTTCTAGTTGCGCCGATAATATAGCCACCTAAATTTCATCGGACTTTGTTTCTTTCGTTTAAGTTAAGGCGATATACGTATTGTCATAAATTAACACTAATCACATGATTTTTCGCTTTTCACAGTTCTTCTTTAACTTGTCCCTTAAACATGATAATTTGTTTTTTAAAAACATAGAATTTTAATAATAAAGAGAATGATATTAAAATAACAAACAAAAGTAACAATGTAAAAAAATTATAATAAGTACTGATAAAATATCGTTATTATGGCATGTATTTTCTTTGATATATTTCAAGTCGTTGTGACGCCTACCATCCCAACCCTACCTATAACGCTGACTCTTCATGATGTAGCTGTATCGTGGAATGATGCAAATCAGCTATGTTACAGTAATGGTGGAAAGTTGGTTCGACTGGACACAGCTGCTAAAGCGGAAGCTATCGTGCATTTGTCAGGACTGAGGTATTTATTTGTCTTTTGAAACAATTTTAACGTAAAAGTTGATTATGAAACGATGGACATTGCTGAATATCTCCTCAGAGGCGTTTAGAATTTGATGTATTCAACGTAACGTTATACTTTGCGGATGACAGCTTCTGGTATCTTTCCTGGTGCAACGTTTCGATCGATACTAAGGTCGTTTTCAAGCAATGGCATATTTCCTGGTGCAACGTTCTGATCTAAATGCTATGATCGTTTATAAACAATGGTAACTTCTGGCATCTTTCCTGGCGCAACGTTTCTATCTAGATACTAATGTCGTTTTCAAGCAATGCTTATAATACGTTACTGAATTTTATTTTAACACTATGATGGAAACTTATTAAGGTCTACCTGGACCCCTTGGGCTCCAAACTATATGTTGGTAAAACAAATAATTTAAAATTATAATAACAAATAGTAAAATTGGAGCCTACAATTTAGTTTTCCCATGATCATATATTCAAGTCGCCAATTTTTTTGGCCTATTTCTGGCACTTCAGTTTTAAGCAGACTCTAAATTTTTCAAGGCGTATTTCTAGAAAACTATTCATGTTAGAGACTACAAATTTGTACCATTGTAAAGAGCACAGTGGGATCTAGTAAACGGTGCCTCATTTTTTAGAAGTTCTTCCTTGATTTGTTTTAATGTTTTTTGAAAGTTGTGTTTTACATTTTTATAAGACTTTCCAAGGTGGGATAGACAAAAAAATGCACTGGGATCATTCTAATCAAAATTTTCAAAAAATGAGGCACAGTTTACTAGTTCAAGGACTATTCTACTCGGTCAACTAGTTTATTGAGTCTTATCGTCGTTGCACTTCGAGAAATAAACCATGAAAAAAGCAGTCTATTTTTTCTGTTGACATTTACTCAGTTTGGCATATTTTTTAAAATAATAATTGGATTTTCACCACATGCACATATATGTAATCCTGAGTATTCAAGCTTTCCACAAATATATACATATATATGGTACAGATTTATAGTCTTCTGCATAAGAGACTAAATACAGCGTGTGTTCTGAAAATCGACAAGGGGTCCAGCAAGACCTTAAACATGATGTCATCATGATTTTGTGAAGAATCAACGTTAGTAATTTAGAAGCTATGGAATTAAAATTGAAGAAGCGAATTAATCTCCAATATATCATGTGAGAATAATATAACGAGACCACATAAACTTGTATACCTCTAAATGACATAATGAATTTGTTATTTACAAAAAACGTCATATACCAACCAATAACATCTACATAATTAGATAGAATGTTAAAACGGCTAGCATGGCATTTCTATACAGCTTATTGTGATGTGACCAACTAGGAGTGTTATTGATTATTTCATTGTGTGCGTTAGGTATAAAAACATCTTTATTCCTATTTAATTCAGGCTGTGGTATACAGATTTAATTGGTGTCGTTTTATTAAAGTTGGTATATTTGTAGTAAGAACGTCAATATTATCCCATTCAACTGTATTTAATGTTTTTAAATTCTTTTTATTAAGTGAGATTTTCACGATAATTTTAGAAAATACAGCTCTCCATACGTCAACTTTAAATCCAATTTCTGGCCGAGAATTAAAAGAAGACCAAGAGAAGTAAATAAACCACTTAAATGCTCAGCAGTTCGGCATTAAACTAACAGTGTGGAAAAGAAACTAAAAAACAAGTTCTTTTCCTAGACGTTTTTATCCATAGAAAAGATAATAAGTTGGACACAAATGTCGACAGAAAGCCCAACCATATAGATAAGTACCGTATATGAATTACCATTGAAACTATGCATCATCCTAACACAACAAAAAGAACCGTAAATATTGAACTCACTTCACAACTTTAATTTGAAGATTAAGCCCACCTGGACAGGTATTTGTATAGAAATTAATACCTACCCCTGAACTTATCCACAGATCATTAAAGAAACGGGCAATTCAACAAATCTGACATGAACAAGTAAAGTAGCATCCCGTTTCAATTTCACCCTGCCTTTATCGATAATGTCAATAAACACATCTACTCTTGAATCCGACAATTTGTTTTCACCAGTAATATAACTCTGAAATCTCAGATTCCAGCCAATAGTTAGCATGAGCAGCTGATTGATTGCCTACACAAAGGCAGTGTTTATCCTCATTTGGACTAACGTGTTCTTGTAACAAACAAAAAAACACAGTATAATCCAGTCTATCTCTGTCAACAGGAAGTAAAAAAATATTAAAATCTCTATTCAGCTAGAGTATTGTTAATCGGTAATTTCAGAACACTTGTAGTCCATACATGGGATATACTGTTATCCATACAGATCGCAAATTTGAACAGGACAACATTATCGACCTGAGTGTAAACACAACCAGAATATTAAACGAAGCCATTCAAATCAGTCTGAATTAAATACGGATTAATACTTTTGTCTCTTGTTAAATACATAATGCATACCATTAATTAATCTCTACCACACGGTTTTTGTCACGATTCTACCGTCTGTATAAAATATTTTGTTGAGCCTTTTGCCATTATAACTAATTTAAATTTTTATTGGTTGATATTTGTTTTTTGTAGTTGTTAAATAAATCGTTGCTTATGGCCTTATAATGACGTCATTCTTGCATAACAATAACGTCACTAATCAAAATACCATTATAAACGCTGATTCATCACAATGTCATGATAACCATGCGTTTAATACACGGCCCCATCATAGTGTAAAGAAATCATTACGTCTTTATGTTAAATACACAATTTTAATGAGAATCACAAATTGCATTTTACAGCTAAAAGAAGCAATGATTCAACGAAGAGAACTAGAAAGGTGGAAAATGATACACTGCGTGCTCGTTTTAGTATCTTTGTAGCTTTTCAGAAATCTTTTTGAATGGTTTCTGTACGTGTCTAGTGGGGTCAACAATGTCCATTTCAACCTTTGCTGATCGTTTGTATTACTTTCATTCCAGTCTCTCCATTTGAATCATTTAACCACTCATAATGCTAGTTATATGTAGCCCAGCGCAGATCAATGAAGGCCAACTTAGCCAAACTTAAAGTTTTTAATCCTAAATTACCGAATATATTGATGCCACTTAAAAATCAAAACAATGTTTTTCAGTTGTGGATTTTATTGTAAAATGTAGACAATGTTGACTCCTAAAATTGTTTTTTGTATAAAAGGATTTAACTGGATATGTGCCTAGTCTCTATATTTGATGAGAGTATATACGTAAATGCCAATAATATATTACTGTATTTATGTTCATGACTATTGTGTAATACATTCTTGATATTTATATTGGCATGTATGCATGCTTCTATCAATGAGAGACAACCACAGAAGCTTTTGGCGCAAATCATTCAAAGGAATGGAGTCGCCACAAATCTAAATATGAATGAATGAACCACTAATAATGATAACACCAGTGTACAAAATACAACAGTCAACAATAGTTTGATGAAGTATAAACAACATTAACCCTTTGTTGTTTAGTAAGTCTGTGTTCATTTTACCAACAGAAAATATTGGTTTGGTTTACATACATCTGGCTGGCGATATCCCGAGTTCGTCTGGTTAAACTGTGATGAACAAGGGGAGTTTACTCTGTTCAACTCTAGCAGCAAGAGTACAGGGAACTGTGTGGCCGGCTTGAACACTAAGGGCCACACTTGGTTCCCCATGCCATGTGCCGAGAAGTTGCAGGTTGTATGTGAAAAACCTTGGGGTAAGTCTGCTGGATGTACAATGATTTAATTTTTTTTGGTGTTTTTTTTTAATAATTGATAATATTGTTATTGATCAAAACAGTAATAATCATGTGCATTGTGAAACTAACAAGCATGATACAAAATTAATATTTGTGCATAAATTTCTAGAATACTGGTACAGTCAACATTTTTTAACATTTCAGGAAACACTTTTAGTGGCCTTTTATATTAATGTTTGTCTTCACCGGTCATATTTAACCGAAGTAAACAGTAGAAATAAAAAAATGGCAGACAAAAACAATCACAAAGAGTATTTTTGCCATGTACAATAAATGAAAAAATAAAACAAAGTTAATAAATGTATTTACCTTATCAGATATGGAGTTTGAGGAACAAAACAAGACAATTTGTTTTATTAATTGTTTTGTTCGGATACGGTAGGCTTGGATTATCTATACAATTATGTGGTTAAACAACCAGAAATAGTCATTGTTTTGTGTTTAAATATGTATGATACATCAGATCATGTGACCCGTGATACTATACGGCAAATACAAGATGTAGAGAGGACCAGTATTTATCGAATATGCGCCACTCTCCATTCTTATACCAGAAATACTTGACGAGATTATATAGGCCTTGGAGGTATGATCGTAAAAAAGACCGGTCATGTATTATTTACCCTCATTTTGTATATATAAAAACAATTTATTATCCGTCAACCAAATTCGTTGTGTTCTGATTGGTCAATTTGCAGGGGGGTAAAAACCCGTACATCCCGTGAGATTTCGAATGTCACAAGATTTCACGGGCAATATAAAAACAAACATGGCAGCCTACGCTTCAAATGTTTTTTTCTAAATTTAATAAAACTTATTTTTGAAATCGGTTTTTGGTAGACACAGAGTTAGTTCAAAACATATCTGCTTTACAATCGCTCAATTTAAATAACGCTAAAATACAAGAAACATCTTTTTGGTGGCCCGCTTTTTGCAGCGCCATTGGCCCTTTCTATGTGGCTGAAAGCTTTTTATTTGGATAATAAAAAGGTTTGCCATTTATTGAAATTTGTTGTTGTTCTATGATATTTCTCTTGCCAAATTGTAATTTGTAGGGTAGGTTAATTTTTGTTTAATTTCTCCCCATGAAGAAAATACATTTCGCCAAAATAGGTTATTAATATCGGGATTGATAACATTTTCTATAGCCTTTTGACTGCAGCTGAGAGGATCGATAGCCTTCGGAAGTTTCGACTGCACCAGTCTGCTCCATTTTGAGGACTTTTGGGCGAGACGCCTCATACACGACAGTTTTTGAGATTTTAAGATTAATTTTACAACAGGCATGTCAATCCCACCCTTTTCCCGTGGTAGGATTGTAATGTTCCTGGCTACTTTGTCCGGTTTGTCATTCCATATAAACGTAATGAATAGGTTTTGTAGGTTGTTAACTAATTCATTACTAGGGTTGGGAATTGCCGAAAACAGATGATTTAATTTAGATATTGCAAGATGTTTAATAACTACAATTCTGTCTAGAGGTGTCATATCTCTATAAAACCACAAAGTCAGAAGGTTTTCTATTTCTTTGAGCTTGTCCTTGTAATTACGCTCAACCATTTCGGCTATATTTAACGTAAACACAAGTCATAATGTTTTAAATTCCGTTTGTGTCCAATCTAGTCTATATTTCGTTATGTATTTCTTCCGACTGTTTTCCATATCCCAATCCATATAACTTTAGTTTTATCAACATTCATCTTTAAGCCCGAAAGAGAAGAAAACAAGCTAAGTGCATTCAATGTGGAGTGTAGTCTTTTTTCAGTACCGTCTATAAAGATACTTGTGTCATCTGTGTATTGGACTACAATATATTCATCGGAATCGATTGTTATGCCATTGATAGTTTAGTTTTCCCGTTACATACATGTAATCCCAAGTACTTCGGCGGCTATTAGAAAGATATACGGCGAGATCGGGTCCCCCTGACGACCGCCTCTTAAAATGGTAAAAAAAACGAGATGCAAACCCTTTAACAAGAACATATGATTGTGCATCGTCATATAATAGTTGCACCAATTTTTTAATTACAGAGCCGAAGTTGAATACATCCAAACATTTCTGTTTATAACTCCATTCTACACTTTCAAATGCCTTTTCAAAATCTATTAATAAAAGCATACTTGATATTTGTTCATCTTCAGCATGTTTCATAACATCGTACAAGAGTCGCGTACTTTCCTCAATAAATCTTCCCGAGATAAACCCATTTTGACCTTCATGTATAATACAAGGTAAATATTTCTCAATGCGATGTGCTATTGCCGCCGATGCTATCTTATATGGAACATTAAAGAGTGAAACAAATTTAACGTTTGCTATCCTTTGGTAAACATGTTATTATACCTTGTTTTATATTGTTCGATAGCTTATTGTTGCCATAAGCATAGTTTAGAGCATGACATATAATAGTTGACCTAATTGTTGCCAGAAGAATTTGTAGAATTCTACAGTTTAGCTGTCATGCCCTGGACTCTTTTTGTTTGTCATTTATTTTAATACCCCTAACAGTTCGTTTTCTGTTATTGGACCTTCTATACTTGCACTGTAATCATTTTTAAGTTTTGGGAGATCGAATAGTCTTAAAATATTATCCACCTCACTTGTAGACGTGTCTTTTTCTTTGTATATTTTTTTCAAAGAACTGCTTTGTTTTTTCAAGTCTTTGTGGCGGGGGTTCATGAAAGAAAATGAACAACCAAGCTGGTTTCTTTCTGACGCTGACTTTTATTCAATTCACAACGGTAGTCCGCCAGTGGACGAGAGCAAATCACTTCGTTGCGCTGACCTTCCACAGAGATAGTCCTTACCAGTCACCCTGGCCATACAACCCAGAGACTGAAGATACCAAATATTCTGTTTGACGTGTCGAGTGAAAGTGACAAAAACGTGAGCTACAAGTCCCATGAAGAAAGGAATACCATGCCGACCAATCAACGACCGACACCGCTGACACTGGAAGCACGGACCAAATCAGCCAACCATGAACGCACAAACATACAGTATCTCCATATACGACCAGATACAGATTCAGCTGTTACACAAACTCCACACACAGATCAACAATCTGCTCTGCTCACACGTAACTTGCTACATCTATCGCACTGCATTCAGTCATATTTACACATTCGCAACTTTCACAAAGAAAAACATTATGTACAGAGAACTGACAATATTATTGAAATGATTAAATAAACCCCATCACATATCTGTAATTATAGAATTATCTCTCTTTCTAGACGTGTTATAGATTTGTTTATAAAAAAAAAATTTCTGTAAGTTCAAAAAATATTTAGAAGCATTTTCCCCATCATTATCCCAGTTAGCCTTAGCTCTTATTTTAATTCCTTCTGTAGTTACCGCGTAGATATCCTCTAGTTGGCATTTTATTTACTCTATAGCGGTTAATGTTTCTGAATGTTTACGTCATTTATTTCCTCTATTTTTAGTTCTAACTTACCAAGTCTGTCGTGTAACTCCGTTTCTCTCTTAATTCTTTCTTTTTTCTTAAAAGAAGAATACAATATTTTCTTACCTTGGATATTTAATAGAATAACTTCAAACACGAGTTGGTCGTTAATATCTGCTGTCGTATTACCTTCCGTGGTGGTATATTGTGCTAACGTTTCTTTAATTACCTCTTTAACTATTTGTGTGTAATTCTTATCTCTGAGTAACGAGTTTTAAAATTTCCAGAACCCTCTTCCTATAGCTAAATATTTATACTGTATTGTCAGAGTGATTAATGGGTGATCTGATCTATAACTTTGGAGGATATCGCAGTTTGTAACCGTGTGTATTAAGTTACGCGAGGTAAAAAAAAATCAAGTCGAGCCTGCTTTATGGGGTTAGGCTGCCGCTAGGTATATCGTTGTCCGGAGGGGTTAAATTCTCGCCAGGGATCAACTAAGTCGAAAAAGGATTTAAGTTGAAACACCTTTTCTCTTAACCTTAGGTGATTAACATTAACATAGTTGTATGTGTCTAGTTCTGGATAAGATTCCAATCACCACATATAATAATGTGCTCTGAATTCCATTCTTTGAGCACAGAGAATGGAGGATTGCCAGATAATAACTTCATTATAGACTTTTCTTTCAGGAATAATGGATTTTTTTAGGATCTTTTACATATGTCATTTTGTTACGCAAGTAAAATTGTTTTCAACCCATGTGAAAGAATTGCACATATGTGAAACAAATTGCATAAAAGCACAAATAATCCACCACACGTACAACAAAAGCAAGGTACAGAACGGCTTGTTACAGTGATCAGCATTAACGATTATAGCCAAACATCTGTCAGTAACTTTTTTCATATTTTTTTTATTTTTCAGGTACACAGTGTACATTTGGACACATCGCCAAGACAAAGATGGACGTTTCTAAATATACAGGTGTTTCAGTAACAATAGAAACAACAGATTGTCAGGAAGCCTGTCTTTATTATACCAACAGGACACTGGAGTGTTGGGCTTATACCTTGGACGACACAAATGTATGCACGTTATATGTAGACGCAGGAGTAAATGTTGTCCAGGATCAAGCTAATCGAATAGCTGATAATAGTACTTCATTTTATAGAAAACTGTGTTTTCGAGCAGGTAAGTCCTCAAGGATTGAAAATATTGTGGATTAAGAGGATCCCACAACTTGATTCTGGGATGGGAATTCCCACTCGAGAGATGGAATTCTTATCCCAGAATCAATTTGTGTGGGTTCTTTTTCCAATATAATATATATAAAGCCGGATTTTCTGTTGAGATACTTAAAAAAAAAACATGACATTTGTATTTCAATTTACTGTGTAGTGGTATAAAAGCGTTAATCGGTTAACATGAGTAATGCGCAAAAGGCGTATAGCCCCGTCTTAAATGTAGTATAATTTAACATTTTAATACGCGATGATAAGAATAAAATGAACGTAAGGCTGTAAATAACAATAATAATTTTGAAGAATTTAAAATACCGCAAATGAAATCTCGGAAACAGATAATTATTCAAACAAGGGGTCATCACCATGGTATCAGGCTCGAGCTGCACGGCTTGAAATGTTAGTTCCAACACAAATGTTGATTAACTGGTTTACGTCACGCGCTCATCCCACATACGTATGTGGGATGAATGTTTCTCACAATGTGTTACCACACGGGTTTCGCAGAGTATTATGTGGGAAGTGTATATCAATAATTTAGAATCGAAGGTACACTTAATCAAACATATTGTCTGCCTTTAGATTGTAACGGAACGTTGCTTTGTATGCGTTAATACTCTATAGTGTGACACTTGCCTATTTCGTTAATATCATAGTTCGTAACCGCTTCTTACCAGTCGATTGTCGTATTTTAAAGCTTTATTACCGTTGCGATTAAGTTGCATTATCAGAAGTCCATTAAGCAGCAGTGTGCAACTCAGTATTCAGTTTTGTATACGGCTTTTTTTTCCTCGCCCATGTTACTTGTGTACGCGCGTCTTCCCCAGGTAAGCCCGACCGGGTTGAGATGACGTCATACTTTAAAGGGATTATTTCTGCGCGTGAACGTTTTAAGAAGTCAATTATGAATGGAAGTCTAAACCCAAAGCGAAACCTTATAACATATTGTTCAACTCTTCGTCAAAGGTCAGATTTGTGATTCTGCTATTATTTAGTGACCGTAATGTATAAATGATCGATCTAAACGATTATTATTAAAATATATAAGGTCTGCTGGGCATAAAAATATGCAAAAAGAAAAAATATATTTATATCCAGCTACACGACATTGAATTTCAAAAACCCAAATCGAACATTTTCGTATCTGTAGAACAAGGACCAGGGCCGCTGTTTTACTACCTTTCAGGAACGATTCTACAATGTATCAGTATGAGTTGTATCTATGAATAGTGAGTATATTTCAGTGCATCGTAGTTGTTTGGGGCCTAATTGACACGCACGCATGAATACGATTACAATAAGAGCTTGCCAGTTGTCTGCCATGATGATCACTTGATTCTCCTGGCTTACCCTTCTTTGAAGCCATTTGATTAAAACCAGAAGCCGTCTCTTTTCCATGCCTTACGTACGGCCCGCTTGGTCATAAACCAGAACCATTTTGAATCTAGTGATATTCGCCAAAACGGCGTGAATTGTGCGGTCGTGGCGAAACAAATTACAGATGTATAAATACACCGGAACTATGCTATGATGTCATCCAGCTGTAAACCAATCCAGTTTCTTTTTTAACGAAGCTAACAAATTTAATTAGTCTTCAATCAACTTTGTTTCCATTAAATGTTGACCCAAATCACACATTTTCAAATTTTAAAGCAGCTGGATTTTTCGTAGCTGTGGATAAAAGTGAGACGCCTTCTCGTGTCTGCCTGGTAAGATAGTGGTGGCGCGGGTTTATCCCAAAGTTTCCAGTTTGCGTTGGAAAGCTTGATGATGGTACTTGATGTTTACGAAATGCTCGGAAGCTGGGGAACTGGGGGTGACCTGAGTGGACACTGGACTCCTGACCCGGGTAATACGCGCGAACGGAAAAGCGGACATCTGGGATGACTCGGGCATGCCAGAGTGACGCGCGCGAATGCAACTGTTAAGAGATAGTGTGACGTAGTGTGTAAGTTGTGCGCAGTCCGTTCACAGACTCGTCTGCGTTGCGCCGGTTAGATTTTAGTCGGTAACTCTTGCCAAGCATCGGTTATTATTGATGGCTAGATTGGTCCGATTGTTCATTCTTAAATTCTGGGAAATCCATTTGCAGATGATCAAATATTGTTTGTAATTGAACGTATAATAACATGAAGCCAACCAGTGGACTGAATTGTTATTACATGTATGTTTATTCGATTTCTTTTTAGGTAGTGGCACAACCACACGTCCAGACACTGTTGATAGTAGTAACATACCCCGGACACCATGCTGGCTTAATAACACCCTTACTACTTCTCAAATGCTCTTTGATGAGATAAGAACATCAACCACACAAGGCCCAACTTCTGTCAGTTCTGATACAACTGCGGCTGATATACAACAACAAACAGTGTTAAACACTTTCAGCACCTATCTAAGTTCAGCGATTAGAAGGGACACGGTCCCTACAGTAAGAGAAACAAAACGGACAAGGACTACCGATAATCGACAACGCTCCACGGCTTCGCATCCGAGTACAGAAATAAATACAACAACGCGTTATCCCCCAACCAGATCAACTTTCCCCAACGTTGGCATAACGCGACCGGACACACCTACAGTGACATGGTTTCAAGAGAAAGATACCTCCCATAAAACTACACATAACAATACAGCGTCGACCGATAGAGAACAATCCACAGGTGAGTAAAGCTGATCAGTTTACATAACAGTTTGTTTGTTTGTTTGGTTGAGGTTTAACGTCGTACAGTACTCAAAGGTATTTCACTTATATGACGACAAGCTAGCCCAATGCATGGGTTACGGAAACTACCCTCGACACCACTGGCAACAAACAAAGACAATGCAGGACAATAACAGGACGCAATAAGGAAACCACAAACAGATCGACTTCCTGTTCCCCTTTAGCTCTGCGAGAACCAGGGCAACATGAAGCAGAGCGAGCTGCAATGCAAAATACATCAAAAATGGAATAATGATGATTGCGAATGTACATGAAGCACAAATAAAATAGAGAAACAGAAGCAGTGACCTGCAGGAGTCTGACATATGAATATAGCGTAGCTTTCAATACGTTGAATGTGGCATAACAGATCTGACAGGATCGTCATTGTAATAACGCCAGATGTAAACAATCACACGTTTCGCGAAACAGACCCCTGGTGCCAGGTTTTGAAAGCGTGCGAAGCTTACGTTTGATGTTGTTGTCATGGCACCACAATACATGTGTCACGGTCATTGCGTTAGACGTAAGCTACCTAACATCATCCTCCAGATGTTCTATGCAGTAAAATTTTCTTTTACTAATACGCATGGAATACATTATTTGGGAATTGGATTTTTATAATCTTTTGCGGAAAATACATTAGGGTTTGTCTCAGTTTAGAGGACGCGCTCGATGTCAAAATGCAGTTACAATCTCAGGAATGCCAAAAATATAAGTATACCGTTCAGCAGAACCTGTTTATATGCAGACTCCTTTCTCCCATCTACGACGAGATTGTGGAACGATCTTGATCTTAATATAAGACAAGTTGATTCATATCGTTTATTTAA